>PITA01012528.1:0-61413 GCA_004023965.1 Spilogale gracilis
GAGGAGGACATGGAGCCAGACCCTCAGCCCCAACCTACAGGCCCCAAAATCTGAGACTACTTCACCCTCAGCAGCCTCCTGTGCAATACCAATATGAACCTCCAAGTGCCCCTTCCACCACGTTCTCGAACTCTCCAGCCCCCAATTTTCTGCCTCCACGACCAGACTTTGTCCCCTTCCCTCCTCCTATGCCTCCTTCAGCCCAAGGCCCTCTTCCCCCCTGCCCTATACGGCCCCCCTTCCCAAACCACCAGATGAGGCCCCCCTTCCCCGTGCCTCCCTGTTTTCCTCCTATGCCGCCTCCAATGCCCTGTCCTAATAACCCCCCAGTTCCTGGAGCACCTCCTGGACAAGGTGCTTTCCCCTTCATGATGCCCCCTCCTTCTATGCCTCATCCCCCACCCCCTCCAGTCATGCCACAGCAGGTCAATTATCAGTACCCTCCAGGATACTCACACCATAATTTCCCACCTCCCAATTTTAATAGCTTCCAGAACAACCCCAGTTCTTTCCCGCCCAGTGCTACTAATAGCAGTAGTCCTCATTTTAGGCACCTCCCTCCATACCCACTCCCAAAGGCTCCCAGTGAGAGAAGGTCCCCAGAAAGGCTCAAGCACTACGAGGATCATAGGCACCGGGATCACAGTCACGGGCGAGGCGAGAGGCATCGGTCCCTGGATCGACGGGAACGAGGCCGAAGTCCTGACAGGAGAAGACAAGACAGCCGCTACAGATCAGATTACGAAAGAGGGAGAACACCCTCCCGTCACCGGAGCTATGAAAGGAGCAGGTAAGCACATGTGTGTTTTTAATGAACTGCAGAGGTCCAGACACGGGCCATTTGGGTTTCTCAGAAAACCAAACCAGAAAGGTCCAGCAGTGCATTTTGATTTATAAAGGGAAGGAAGCATGTTTGGGGCTGTTTTAAAGAGGAAGAGACAACTGACAAAGTAGTTAATGTAAGAAAAGCCACTTTTGAGAAGCAATTCAAAATTATCAGTGTAGATTCATTGCAATGAGTGTAAGCTGATTACTCTGCATAATGCAGCTGACATTTTAATGATGATCTAATGATGGTTCACATATTGCTTTCTGTGTGTTTTTTTGCATTAACATATTTACTTTTGTTCAGTGTGATCACTGTATCAGGTTAAAGCACCTGAATTATTTTGGAATTGATCTGTGTATGGTATTAGGAATTGAAATAGTTAAGCAGAACTTGCTTTCTGGTTTTCAGGATAAGTGGAAGTTTATTGTACATAGTTAACGTTCTTGCTCTGTTTCCTTGTAAAATGCAGTAACATTGGTTACACATCATTAAAGTTTTCGAAATAGTTTTTAACTTGATTTTGTTGCATTGAATGTATTTATACTGAAGAAAGTTGTATTTGAAAAATACTGTTCTATTCCAGATTACATTCAGTTTTTTCAAGAGACCAAATATTTGTACCAGATATATGCAAGAAAGTAAGATTTCCAGCAGGCTTTTCTAAACCGGGACTCATAGATGGGTTTATAGAATGATCTGAAGTTATATGCCAAATTTTATGTGTATGCATGTTTTTCTGTAAGTAAAGTAGTACCTTACAGCAGTATCTGTAGACTTTTCTCCAAAAGTCTAAGAGCCAGTGGTTTAGATGGAAAACTAAACTATGTGGATAACAATCATACCAAATAATTTGTACCTTCAGTGGACTCTATATTGTTGAAGCTTTCCTGTTGTCGAGCTAGTAGTTGTGCTTCTCTTTTTGTCCCCTGTGGTGTGTTTACTTTCATTGTCATATGGAACTTCCGTGCTAAAAGGGTTTGAGCTCCCCAACCCAGATCGCTTTACTATGTGAGCCTGTAGAGAGCTGGTCTTGGCTCCTGTGGAGTCAGTTCACTTCTCAGTTTCCCTGTTTTTCTCATGTTTGTTGATTTTCAAGGTAGTGACTGAACATTTTGCCAGTTAATGGTGGTGGTCATTCTCAGTCCTGAAGAGAGTGACTAGTGCTTAGAAGGTTTGGAAGGAAAATGTGTTGTTTCCTCGTCCTGACGCCCCGTGGAACGTAGAAGGAAATTTGTTTTTTGCAGAGGTGACTCATTTCTGGGGGCCAGACCTGGCTGAGAGTTGATAGACTGTAAAAATTCTTTTCAGCGTGAATTACTGTTTCTGGTCAGTTTTTGTCCTTAATTCTCTGATGGACTAATTGGCAGAGACCTATGATAGTTTATTTTATAATTTTACGGTGAAAATCCAAATTGGAAAGTTAATAGTTTTCTTACACTGTTGGTGGGAATGCAGGTTGGTGCAGCCACTTTGGAAAACAGTGTGGAGATTCCTTAAAAAATTAAAAATAGTTTTCTTTAGACTTTGAAATGACTGTTAATAATCCTGTTTCTGGGGGAACACTTTGCTGTGAACTTCAACATTCTAGATGGGCACTTTTTTTTTTCCCATTTTGGGGTGCTGCAGTTAGAGGAGTTTTTAGGACTCTGCTATAAAAATCCTAAATTCTTGCATCAGGCTTAAACTTTAAAAAACAAACACAGAGCTCCTGTCAGCTGGGGATCTCTACTGGTAAGTGAAATCAAGTGCCGTAAATCTGTGTTATCCTAAACAACAACTCTTTTTTATACAGTAAAGACCTGCTTAGGCAGTTAGCTCAGCTCATCTTTCTATATGGCCTCTAATTTTGTTGGAATTGTTTTGTAGTGCACATGGGGTGTTTGACCTGGAGCTGCCTTAGTGTCCCAGCAACATTGTAGTCAGTTCCTTTTGAAGTTTTAGGTAGAATGTCAGTCATCTATCCTATATGGAATGTTTCTGTGAAATAAAAATGGGGTACAGGATGTCCTAGCATAACTTCTAGAAGTAAATTGGAAAAAAACAAAACTTCACAGATTTGTGCATTCGATTGTGTTAAGTTTATGCAAATTCTATAGTCTGTCCTCTGGTGACTTCTCCCTTTGGTTCTTAGGGTAAGTGAGACTATTCCTTTTTCAGATCCTGTCTTCTTTTTCTCCTCTAAAGCATGGTTAAATGCTAATTACCACATTGTTTTAGGACAAACTATTTCTAGAGAAAGCTTGTGAAGAAGTGGGTATGTGTATTTGTTAATACGAAAGGTCAAGATTAGTCCGTGGAATGGGAAAAGAAACAGCCACAGATTCAGTGTACTGAGCATGCTCTTCTGCAGTGTGATGGTGGCTTCCTGTAACTAAATGGTGCTAAAGCACAATAAACCCTGTAGCTGTCCTGGTGAGTAACAATGCGTAGCCATCGGAGAGCTAGTATTATGTTCTAAGGAATATCTTAATGCTTGCAGACAACGAAGGTCTGTGGAAAAGTAACCCAAACATTGTTTTTCTTGCTTTACGTGGGTTCATTATATAGTGTCACTAGTGTGCTTTATATCCACATTGGCCTTTTCAGTTCATACCCACTCTGAGGTCGCAATCATCAGAAGTGTCATTCTCAAATGGAAAATTCTATTGCCTAGATGTTAAAATACAAACAAAAAATTAAGGATGTCCTTTCAGTAGAGTTTTTATTTGGGAATATAGGCCATTTTTCTTTTCAGCCTCCATGCCATTACATGTACATTTCATCTGTCATGTGGTACCACTTACTACTTGGGATTTTACTGCTTAAAAGTAAGCTGTAATTTTATTTATTAATTTTTTTAAAGGGATCTCCACGTGGGGCTCAAACTCACAACCCTGAGAGCAGGAGTTGCATGTTCTACCGACTGAGCCAGCCAGGGACCCCAGTAAACTGTAATTGTAGAAGTGTATGTGATAAAGAATGTAGAATCTCAAGCTCAGGCTACTTTGTTTTGGATAGCCAGTGTATACCTGAGGCTAATACATATGCTACAAGGAATCTTTCTTGAGGAGAGGTGATCTTTAAGTGAAAAAGCAATTCCTGTTTTAATATCTAAACAGTTGTTCATTTTTGTAAGATTTGATTTTCAGTGTATTTACATTTTTCCTATTTGGCTATAGATTGGGGGATGTTTTTGAGTTCAGATATTTTTATAGTCTTCTTGCTGGACTCAGGTTACAAAGACTCCCCCCCACCCTTCTAAGATTGGGCGATTATTTCCCTTAGATTTAGTCCTGATTTGAACACTCTAGAGTTCCAAGTTTTATCCCAGATCTTCATTGCACTTATTAAATAGGCTCAGAAGTTATTATTGTTATCATTATTAAACTCCAATTTTACATTAACCCAGTGCCTCATTTAGAGTTGTTTCCAGATAAAAACAGCATATCAAGGTAAAGTGACTTATAATCTCCTGGCAGTCAGGGATACTTACAAGTACAACTCAGGCTTCTAACCTGTAAGAGTTTAGAACTCTTTAATTATAGAACCTTATCTTAATTTTCCCAGTAAGCTTTAATTCCATTTATTTGATGGATGAAATTGGGAGTTTTCTTGAAATCACTAGGTAATAGAATCCTTGAAACTTTTCCCTGTGGGTTAAACAACCAAGGATGGGCTGATTGGAACATCTGGAGCGATTATCATAAATCCCTTTGCTGCTGAGCATCAAGTGTGACTTCTTTCTTTAAAGAAAACAACAAAAAATGTCCAAGTTAACTTCTGTAAAGTGAAAAGCTCCTTAATCCTTTAATAAATGATGAATCAAAATGTCCCATAGAGAATAGTCTTGAAAAATTTGTAAGTGAGGTCCATTTATTTAGAAGATGAATTCAGTGAAAAGAGATGGTGTGTTTGAGTCTTTCTGTTGAAAACAGCTCTGTGTCTTAATTCCTTTAAGAGAGCGGGAACGGGAGAGACACAGGCACCGGGACAGCCGAAGATCACCATCTCTGGAAAGGTCCTACAAAAAAGAGTATAAGAGATCTGGAAGGTAAGCAAGGAGTTGACACTGAAAGAAGTCCTAGATCTCCTTGAATTCAGGTTTTGTGCTTATACATAACATCACCAAGTCTTCAAACTAGCCTAAGAGTCTACCCAAATGCCCTGTGAAAAGCTGAATCAGCCAATAAATCTTTACTTTCAAGAAGATACACAAGGAAAATGTTGATAGATTTCCAAAAAATTAGAAATTATACAGGCCACTTTTTCTGGCCTTACTTTTTGTAAAACTATAAACACAATAATTCAAGGCTTAAAAAAAGGAAACTTGGAAATTCATAATTATGCTCTTAAATTTACTCATTTCAGAAAAAAAAAGAAACTACAGTCACATTTTATTTAGAAGAATGACACTGAGATTGCTGTAAACCAAAACTTATAGGGTGTAACCAGTTGTATATCAAGAGGTAAAATTTATGGCCTTATGTCATTACAATCAAGAATAGCACTCTGAAATCTGACAGATTAGGGGTCACTCTCCCAATTTTGATATTGGGCAGTTATCTAACCTTTTTAAGCCTCAGTGTCTTTGTCTAAAATAAGAACTGTTACACTTGCTTTATTGAGTGACTAGGTATTATTGAGATAATACATGTAAAAACACTTAGAACTGGGTCCAAAGTTAGTGCCAGATAAATAGTAACTATATATGTATATATTTTATGCATAGATTATATGTAATATATATAAATATGTTTATATAATTACCTTTTAATTTCTTGGCTCTACATATTGGTAGATTATAAGAAAAGGAGAAACAGGGATTTAAAGATAAATGAATGAAATAGCAAACAGGACTATAGCACTATAACAATATTTGGGAGTAAATGAAGACTTCTTTGAAATGTCATACAATTTAAAAAGTGGCACATTAGGAAAAGAAAAACAACATTCCATTAGGTATAAGAAAGAAGGTATCATAAGAATGAAGGGGATTTAGGGCGCCTGGATGGCTCAGTTGGTTAAGAGACTTCCTTCGGCTCAGGTCATGATCCTAGAGTCCTGGAATTGAGACCCACATCGGGCTCCTTGCTCCATGGGGAACCTGCTTCTCCCTCTCTCTTTACCTGCTACTCTGCTTGCTTGTTCTCTCTCTTTCTCTCTCTCCTTCTACATCAAATAAATAAATAAAAATTTAAAAAAAATGAAGGGGATTTAAAAATTCTAGTATGTTGGTGTAAGTACAGATACTATATTTATAAAATTTAAAAACTTGGATGTAATGCATTAATTTCTATGAAAGCAAATACTAAAAATCACTTTTGAAGCAGAAAATTTATTAGGCCAATAACTATGGAAAAAATTGAAAAAGTTGGATTTGTACCACTTCCAAAAAAGTTTTAGACTGCTCTAGAACATTGATGAAGATGGAAGGGGAGCTTAGCTCATGCTGCGATGCCCAGAAAACCAACATGGCAAAACAACCTAATGGAAGGAATATTACAAAATAATCTCTCTCATGAATATGGATATGAAAATACTGATTAGTATATTAACCAGTTGTTTTCAGTAGCATACTAAAGTAGCAGTTTACTCCAAGATTGCACAGGTAAATTGGTTAGTATTAGGAAATCTATAACTAATTCTTTTTTTTAAAAAGATTTTTATTTATTTATTTGACAGAGACGGCGAGAGAGAGAGAGAGAGAGAGAGAGAGAGGGAGAGAGAGAGCACGAGAACATAAGCAGGTGGAGTAAGAGAGGGAGAAACAGGCTTCCCGTGGAACAGGGAGCCTGATCTGGGGCTTAATCCCAGGACCCTGGGATCATGACCCAAGCCGAAGGCAGATGCTTAGCGACTGAGCCACTATAACTAATTCTTTATGTCAAAATCCGTAGAGCTATCTCAGTTCCTGTTTATTAGGTATATAAAATAGAACCAGCAACCTTTTATAGGTAGAAGCTTTGGTAAACTAGGTATATAAACAAACTTCTTTAACATGATGGAGAATATCATCTCATGATAAACATGATTGACAGTATCTCAGAAGAGCCAAATTTAGTGTTGAAACCTTTCAGTCCTTACCATACAAGTTAGGAAAAAGATGAGTCTCCATTGCCTATCACTGTCACCTAACAAGAAGTGAACAAAAAACATCACACTCACATGTGTCCTGGGTATTATATTGGTGTGAGTGATCCAGTCATTCACAGGAGTCCCCACTTTACAGGAATGAGAAAGTTCAGTGCCACGAGAAGTGCTTTGATAGAGTAATTTACATGTTGCTCTGGGAACCACAATAGTGAGAGCTCAGTCTCAGGTAGTCATAGAAAAATTGACATATTACTTTTTTTCGCAGTTGGTACTTGAAGTGTGTATAAGAATGCATGAGGGAAGGGGATGGTAGAGGGAGCGAAAAGAGCATGTGTGAAGGGTGCAGTGTAGATAAGTACTCTGAGAGGGTCAAGCCTGGATGTTGGGAAATGAGTTTAGATGGCTTTTGTAGTAATTGGTACAAGTGAATGTACCTAGACCAGAGCAGTGATAGTAGTAATGGTAATGGTAGAGGGAATTGAGCGGTTTTTATGAGATAGAGTCAGTAGGATAACTGATGGTGAGGGAAGAGTCAGCAGCTATCACCTGAGACCTGGTGCTCCCCATGGAGGGTGGGCCTCACTAAGAAGGATACCAGATGAGTACAGTTTGGGCATGTGGAGTTTGAGAATCTGTGAGACAACCAAGTAGAATTGTGTGGCAGTTCATTGGGTACACAGGTAAAAAGTTAAGAAAAGAGATCCCAGCTGGAAATACTAAATGCCATGGATTAGATGAGATTAATGCCGAAGAGTTTGTTCAGAAAGTAAGGGCCTGTGGAGGAGGAGTTAAGGACAGGAGAAAAAAAAAGCCAGGTATTGCGTTGGTAAAAGCATTGAGGAACCAATTTGTGCTTGGTGATATTTAATGTAGAGAGCTGGAAATCTCTTTGGCCTAGTGGTTTCTTCTCCAATGCCCAGGAGCTTGTGGAGAAGGCAGAAACTTGGGTTCTATGAGTTCCAACTAATGCAGAGGATGAGAAGATTAAAATCAGAGATGTAAATACTGTGAAGCAGGAAAGCTTTCAGTTTGTAGTATAGCTTATTGTGAAGAAACAAGTTCAAGTTTGGACTTTGAAATTTGGAATGCCTGAGACATTTACCTAAAGATGTTTCGTTCCTGTTTTGAAATGGCCTTCTCAGAGTGTTAAAAAATATATTAATTGATATTCACAATTGACAGCCCTGACTATCCATCATTCAAGACACCTGCCTCAGGGGGAGTGGAGTGAGGATGGTTTTGCTCGTTTCTTGGCATAAACATTTGGTGAGATTTTAGTACACGTCAAAATGTCTGTGTCAAACAGCTGTATTAGCATTTAGCTACCACTTAATAGCTTTGTGATATTGGGCAAGTGATGCAGTTTCTAATTCTGTTTCCTTTGTGGGAGATTTCATATCTGCGTTATAGGATTCTTCTAAGGGTTAAATGCGTCAATAAAGTGCTTAGCAGAGTGTTAGGCTTTTGCAGTAAACACTAAAATAAACACACAAACCAACCAAACCCATACTAGTGGAAGCTAAGAGTTGTCATTATTAGCTAATGGTATTAGCGGGAAAATTCACGAGGATCAGCTAAGAAACAATGAGAATTCACTGAAGTTGACAATTACAAAAGAAACATACCAAAATTAATATACTTCCTAAATACCAGAAATACTTAAGAAAATGTGGTGGGTGAAAAATGTAGGTTCACTCTAGAAAATTTTAACTAAAATTAAATATCTTAATAAGCTTAAAAAATATATGATCAGTGTAAAGAAAAATAGAAATGTAGCTAAAGACAAGGTGATGTAAATGCATGGAGGCACACCATATTCCCACAGTAGAGGTGGAAGATGTTATTGTGAAGATACCAGTTTTCTTCAAATAATCCGTAATTTTAATGTAACTTCAGTTGAACTGCTAGTTTTAAAACTTTATAATGACTCTACTTCTTTGGAATAGAAGTGAGAATAATGAAGGAAAGTAATTATGCAGGGATACTTAGTTTAGTAGAATTAAAATGTCCAATACACAGAATAATTAAAACAATTTGATGTGGGTATAAAATATCCCAGGTATTGAGCAACATCCAAATAATACCAAAATTTACATCTATCTTAAAATTATTTCAAATCAGAGAGAAACTGATGGGACAATTGACAAGATTGGGGAAAAAACTGAAATTAGATTTCTGTCTTATATCTCAGGGAGGTAGAATAAAAAAGTTTAATGTTAAGAAGTAACTGAAAGAAACAGAATATTTATTTAACTTTGGGATGAGAAAGGATTCCAAGCATTACACTAAGGCAGGCAACATAAACAAAAAAATCTCTAGATTTGCTCATGTAAGTTATATGTGGCAAAGGACAGAATTGAAAACAAAAAACTAACAGGTTGCATTGCATTTGACAGAAGGGCAGTTACCTTAATCCAAAAACTTTTTCAATTAATAAAAAAGACTATATTCCTCTAATTTTAATAATACTGACATAGCATGTGACTGGGATGTTCATGAAGAAAGTGAACATGAGGTGGCGCCTGGGTGGCTCAGTTGGTTAAGCAACTGCCTTCGGCTCAGGTCATGATCCCGGAGACCCGGGATTGAGCCCCACATCGGGTGCCCTGCTTCTCCCTCTCTCACTCCCCCTGCTTGTGTTCCTTCTCTCGCTATGTTTCTCTCTGTCAAATAAATAAAATCTTTAAAAAAACAAAAAAGTGAACATGAAACATTATTTCAGTGGTGATAAAAAATTGCAAGTTAAATAAGATACTTCTTTCATCAGAATGGCAGAGATTAGAAAAATCATATTGACAGGATGTGTGGAAATGGGAATTCACATATGGTTTTGATTGTAAGATTATAGATAAGCCTTAAAAGAAAAAAGATACATTGTGTGAAATAATTTGACAAGTGTACAGAGAACACAAATGTGATTCACAGTAGCATTTTTGATGGCAAAAAAAAAGGTAACAGACTAAATGACTCTGATCAGATTTGTTAAATTATGGCTACATGCATAAAAGAATAGTATGAGCCTATTATAAAAGTGGTTCAGTTATACTTGTATTGAGATAGAAGGATTTACCTGATTTTCTTTTCAGTGAGAAAGGCAGGCTGTAGAGTTCCTTTTTTTTTTTTTTTTTTTTTTTTTGGTTAAACCATCTGTGTGTTTATGTATAGATAGTCCTGTATCTATATATTTTAACATTTTTGTGAAATGTAGAGGTTATCTTGAAGTGATTTTATGGATGAGTTTTATTTTTGTTAATACTTCAGTAGCTTTCTACAGTGGATATATATACATTTTACTTTCCAGTAACTTCTGGTAACAAAATTAATGATACACATGGTAACATTTAGAAGTTATATCAGTAAGTAATCAATATATGTAATTTTTCTAATCACCCACCCATTCCCCCCTATACCCTCACATACCCCCTATCATAAAAATATAAGTTAGTGGTAGAGTTGATGTGAATAGTGAATCTATGACTTTGAACAAGTTGGAAGCTTTCTTGGATTATAGTAACTTTGCTAGTTGTGGCTGCAGAGGATGCTCGCATAACACTGATATAGCAGTTACTCTCCGTGGCTGCATTCTCAGGGTCTGTATGGTTGCATTTACATTTTTAGATCTTAAGTTAAAATCTGTCCTGTGGGTTTTTTCCTCTAGACATATCCATAGGATGGACCTTTACATATTTCAAGCAGACATTCAAGGAGATTGAGTTGTTTTTATCCATTTCAATTGAGTTCCTATTAATCTGTGCAGGGATCAGAATTAGACAGAGTGGTGGTTCGTTAAGTAGTAACCCAAGTGTGGGCTTCCAGAGAGGTGGTTAGGGAGGATATAACTTGTTCACTCTTGGATTTTGGTCCTCAGGCTCAATTTATTGGCCAAGCTGAAACCGTGTTTTGTGAAGCCTTCCTTTTTTCTTAGCAAAGCAAGCTGTGGAAGATTCAAAACTAGTATTCTCGTTGCCAAGATTGTCTATATGTGGAAATTTTCAAATGTTTCCGAAATATCTTTCTCTTGTAGGAGTTACAGTTTGCCGGTTGTCCCTGAACCTGCTGGATGCACACCAGAATTACCTGGGGAGATTATTAAAAATACAGATTCTTGGGCCCCACCCCTGGAGATTGTGAATCAGTAAGTAGATCTGGGGTAGGGCCTGGGAATTTGTATTTTTAAACAACTAACTTCAGGTGATTCTGATGCCATCAGACTAGTGTTTGGGAATCACTGGTTTAACAAAAGTAAATATGGTGGTTTGGTGTGGCATTCTTATTTTAGGTGAACAGTGAACTAAGCAGGTGAAATAGAGTCATTTTACAACATAAGAACATTTTAAATAATTAGCATCCTTTGCCTCCTTTTAAAGTCGCTCCCCAAGTAGGGAGAAAAAGAGAGCTCGTTGGGAGGAAGAAAAAGACAGATGGAGTGACAGCCAGAGCACTGGCAAAGAGAAGAATTATACCTCAATAAAGGAAAAAGAGCCGGAGGAGACACTGCCTGACAAAAATGAGGAGGAAGAGGAAGAACTTCTTAAGCCTGTGTGGATTCGCTGCACCCACTCAGAAAACTACTACTCCAGTGACCCCATGGATCAGGTGGTAGGTCTGAGAAGCTGTAGACCAGGGTTTCTCAGCTTTGATACCTTTGGCAGTCGGAGTCGGGTAATTCTTTGGTGGGTCCTGCCCTGTGCATTGTAAGACGTAGAGCCGCATCTCTGGGCTGTATGCACGGGATGCCAGTAGTTACCTCCACACTTATGATGCCAAAGTTGTCTTAAGATGTTGCCAAATGCCCCCTCTTTCCCTCCGCAGTTGAGAACCACTGCTGTAGACCAAAGTTGTTTTTTACAACCAAGGCAAGAATGCAGTAGATTAATTAAAATATCTCTTCATTCTACATTTTTATAACACTGCTAGTCTTTTTTTTTTTTTCCTTTTAAGATTTTATTTATTTATTTGACAGAAACACAGCTAGAGAGGGAACACAAACAGGGAGAGTGAGAGAGGGAGAAGCAGGCTTTCCAGCTGGGCAGGGAGCCCGATGTGGGGCTGGATCCCGGGACTCCGGAATCATGACCTGAGCTGAAGTCGGATGCTTAATGACTGAGCCACCCAGGCACCCCAACACTGCTAGTCTTGACACTGTTGGTTTGATAAGCTCTCACACATAACTGCTTTATGCAGTTTATGGTTGTGTGTTTGTGTGTATATTTCCCCCCCCCCAAAATGGGAAATAAGGAAGAATTTGAGTTTGTCTCTTACAAGTCTGTCCTGACCAAAGATAAGCACAGGAGGTTTTCCCCTGCATATTGGTTGGTTTTGTGGACTGGCAGGGATCATCAGCCCTCAGGGGCTCTTGAGAGATTCAGTGCATGTGCTGCTTAAGGTCGGGCTCCTGGCCTTGGTAGCCACTCTCTCACTGCTGTGTCCGACTCTACAACCTCCTCTTTCATATGCTCACTTCTTTTTCCTTTTTTTCCTTCTATCTTCTTTTTATTTTTGGTTGCCTGCTATTTAGTCTCTTTCTCCTGGTAGGTGTTATGACTTCATTCCATTTATTCAGGCCTGTTTGCCACAGGGTAGACAATTGTAATGCTCATTGATTAAATGGATGAATGAAAGAATGATCATCTACCAGTTTGGGAGGTAAGAGGTTGGAGATGTCAGATTTAATGGATGGGGTTAGATAAAAAAGCATTTTATTTGGAATTTTGTGAAACTAGCTTCTACTTGGCCGGGGCTCTTATCTACAGGGAATTTAAAAGTACACTGTCTTGTCTTTAGAACAAAGAATTAGAGAAATCTCATGGTGTTGTGATATTTTGCTTGATAAATTAAAGTAGGGTTTTAAGTGTGGTTCATGTGCTGCAGGAAAGGGGAAGCTCACATGCTGAGCATCTGTACGGTGCAGCAACCTTATTCGTGCTTCTCCTATTACCTTACTTCATCCTCAAAACGTTTCCTGGAAAGAAGGTATCTGTCGGTTAAGAATGTGGCTGTGAGTAATAATGCTTCACTAATTGTGACTTAAAGAAGTCAGGTTCGTTTCTCTCAAGTTTTGTGGAGAGAGACAGTGACTGGTGTTCATTTAGTGTGTCAGTGATGACAGGGCTCTGGGTTGGCATCTGCTACCTTCTGGAGTGTCCACCATGGTTGCAGGATGACCGCAGGCATCATCTCTACACACTTCCGTACAGACATAGGATGCAGTGTTAGTGTTGGTTAGGGCCTTCCTCCAGGAACTTGCTCAGAGCTCCCGTGGATCTTGTCTTCCATCCCTTTTCCAGAACTACATCATTTGTCTCCCAGGGCTTCATTTCCCATTGCTGCCATAATAAATTTCCACAAACCTCATGGCTTACCATAACACACATTTATTATCTCACACCTTTGTAGGTCAGAACTCAAGCTTAGGTCTTACTGGCTAAACCAAGGTATCAGCAAGGCTGTGTTCCTTTCTTGAGAGAATCTGTTTTCTTGCTCTTTCAAGTAGTTGGCAGAGTTTAGTTCCTTGTGGCTCTGGGATGGAGGTCCTTGTTTACTTGCTGGCTGGCTGGTGCAGGTTGCTTCCAGCATCTTGAGGCATGTGCATCCCTTGGCTCATAGATCCCTTCCTTCATCTTCCAAACCAGCAGTGCAAGTCCAGTGTCTCTTGTGCTTTGAGAATCTCATGACTCTTCTTTCAGTGCACCTCTCACTACTGTTGGGAAAGGTTTTCTGCTACTAAGGATTAGGTTGAGCCTACCCAGATTATCCAGGATAATCTCCTCTTCTCAAATTCCTTAATCACATTTGCAAAGGTTTTCTGCCACGTAAGTTAGCATATTCAGTTCTAAGGAATTAGGACAGAGGCATCTTTGAGGGTCAGAGGGACTCTGACTGAGCCTACTTTTCCTGAGACTCGGAATTCTCCACCCAAATTTGAAGGGAATCATGGTTCTTTTAGCAAGGAAGAAGGGAAGAATGGCTGCCATGGATATTATTATCTTTAAAATAACAAAGTTGTCGACACTGAGGTTCAAAGAGTTTAAACAGCCATAGTTTTTTTTTCTTATATTTTTATGGGTCTATTAAAGCTGGTATAGAAGGAAAACTAATAAACTAGAAGCCCAACATTTGCCTTTGTGTTTTATCTTCTGGTGTAGAGAGATGGCAAGAATGTCAGCTCTCCTAGATTTGCCAATGTCAGTAATGAGGTGAGGCTTCGAAAAAGCAATTACTTCTTTTAGGACAACTGCAGATTTTATGATTTGTTTTCCTTTACTTTTTATGTCTGGTAGATCTGGCCCTTACATTTTGAAAGTTACTAAGTTGAGGACATTTAAAGTGATTTCAACCTGGGAAGAGAGATTGGGGCAAAGTGGAGAATTTCCTCTAGGCATGCATTGTGGAACCCTATGTTTGTGCGTGTCTGCATCCCTGTATTTATGGGGTGTATGTGTGTGGGGGGTTATATAAGATATTTCCTTCTAACTTTTTTTTTTTTAAAGGTTCTATTATTGAGAGAGAGAATGTGCAAGTGGGGGAAGGGGCAGAGGGAGAGGGAGAAAGAGAATCTTGAGCAAACTTCATGCTCAGTTCAGTCTCATGACCCTGAGCTCATGACTTGAGCTGAAACTAAGAGACAGATGCTTAACTGGGCTACCCAAGTGCCCCTGTCTTTGGCATTTTAAATGCTACCAAGATGTTTCTTTTTTAAAAAAATCTTTTTATTTGAACATAGTTGAGAAGGTTACGTCAGTTCAGGTGTACAACATAGTCATTCAACCAACATGTCTCCGTTATGCTATGCTCACAGGTTAGCTACCACCACCATGCGATAGTATCACAGTGTCATTGACTGTATTCCCTATGCTGTGCCTCTTATTCCTGTGATTTCTTTGTTCTGTGATTTTTTTGTTCTATAGGATATTTATTTTTGATCACTGGGTTAATGTGGAAGATAGCCTCAGTGATTATTAGTAGTGGGGAAGTATATGTTCCTTAGGAGAGTGTCAGCTACCATGAATTCCTATAGGGGGCAAGAGTCATGATTTATTTTGTCATATCAGAAGGGCATAGATGAATAGTTCCTATGTTTCTCAGTGTTGGCAAAGTGCATTTTCCTGGGGATTGTGTTAGCCATAAATGTTGTATGTGATTCAGCAGTGTTGGGAATTTTGTTTTTTAAGTGTTTGTTAAATTGAAGGAGATTGCATCTTGCTGTTACAAATCCTTGTTTATTTGTGAAGTCCTATATTTCTTTGGTATGGCTATTATTAATGTAGTTCCTAATATCGATCCCTTCCTTTTCAAAGGGAGATTCTACTGTGGTTGGAACAAGTAGGCTGCGTGACTTATATGACAAATTTGAGGAAGAGCTGGGGAATAGGCAAGAAAAGGCCAAAGCCGCTAGACCTCCATGGGAGCCTCCCAAGACGAAACTAGATGAAGATTTGGGTAAGTTAGAAGTTGCTAGATCAAGACCCTGTGCTCTTGTTATTGCCTAAACCTCGACTTTGGGGATTTGTTCTTGAGAGTCCCACATTGAAATTTCCTCTTTCATTTTATTTTCCTTAATTATGGCCAGCAAAATATATAACAATGGAATTTTCTCTTTTTTGATCTTATTTTTCCTTAGTTATATTCAGCAGAATACATAAGAGATCTCATTTGCAGGGCATGTTAACAGTCATGTTCCTTGTAGAATTATCCAGTCTTAGAATCAGAAGGGACCATAGACCAACCTCCCTACCAAAAGCAGGAGCCTGTTAACCCCAACCCTGTACTTTGTGCCACTCATGGACAGGCATTCCCTGTGGCCCTCCCCACTGCGAGGGAGCTCCTGCTTTGATGAGGAAATGCCAGCACTAGGTGAGCTCTGATTGAAGGTTTTTCTCAACTCACACAGATATTTTCCACAACTTTCTCATATGGTGGTCTATTTTTTCACGTGTATTCTGAGGTTCCAAGTAGATGCCAAGATGTTTGAGGATAGAAACTGCTTTTTACCACTTTGAGACCTTAGCCCCTAATGGAAAGCCATTCACAGATGAGGCATTTACTGTGCCTTTTCCATGTTCTTTGGCTCTCATCTGCTCACCTTCATTGTATCTCCCAACTGAGAGGCAGTGTCCATGGTGGGCAAAAACACTGATGGCACCAGCTGGCCTGGGTTCAAATCCCTCCTCTACCACTTAGTCTGTGACCCTAGACAAGTGATGTAATCTCTCTGTGCTTCATTCTTCTCATCTGTGAAAGAAGGCAGACAGTAGCATCTATCTTATGCCATACACTCAAAAATCCACTATATATTGGGTGTTACTACTGTGCCATACTGTGTTAATCTGTTGTAGGATTACTCTAAGTTCTAGGTCTGTTCTTTAAAATTGTAAAGTACACGTTACACAAAATGTACCATTTAACCATTTTTTAAATATACAGTTCAGTAGTATTGAGACACATTTACATTGTTGTATAAACAGCTCCCCAGTCCCTCTTCCCACTAACCTCTGGCAACCACCATTCTGCTTTTTCTTTCTATAAATTTGAGCTCTCTAGTACCTCCTAGAAGTAGAATCACAAGTATTTGTCTTTTTATGGCTGGCTTACATCACCTAGCAGAATTCTCAGTCTGTTTTTACCTAGTCACTTCCAAGGACTAAAATCTTCTTTGGCTAGTACGGAGAGAAAAAAAATCTAAAATCTTCAGTCTGGTAATCACAGCCTTCACTCTGGCATTCATGACACCCGAACCCCTTACCTTCTGGTAATTTTCGGTGGGGCCTTTGCTCTAGCCAGTCTGCCAGTGCTCCTCCCTTCATGCTTTTGTCTGAGTGCCCCCTTTGCATTCCTTTCCCCTTAGCCCCTCATCAGCCCCTCATTTGCCCCATCTGTGTATCTGGATCACATGCACCCCTTTCAGGAAATCTCAGGGCCCAATGGGTCAGGGTGGACTTGCCCTTTTTTGAATTACTTCACCTTTTTAAATATGAGACTCTGCACTACTACTGTGGTTTGCATTGTCCCTGGCATTGTTCAGTAGGTCTTTCTCTAAAACTGTTTTCATTGCTTCCTTAACTAGATCATGACTTAGCACCATGGGCTGTATTATTTTCATAATAATATTTTCATAATCCATGGGCTTAGCAGTGTGCTTGGAGTAAGCACCCAAATCCTTGCCGAAAGAATAAACAATTGTGAATTTCTTCATCTTCTCTGTTTTTTTCCCCTGCCCTCTGTTAGAGAGTTCCAGTGAATCTGAATGTGAGTCTGATGAAGACAGCACCTGTTCGAGCAGCTCAGACTCTGAAGTTTTTGACGTTATTGCAGAAATCAAGCGCAAAAAGGCCCATCCTGACCGACTGCATGATGAACTTTGGTACAATGACCCAGGCCAGGTGCGTGTGTTTTTATGTGGTATTCTTGCTCTGAAGGTTGCAGACCCACACATCACATTTATGACTCCAGCCTCAGAAGATGCATGTTGGCTGGCATGAAAACTGAATTTTACTCTCAGGGTTCTATGTCATTTCTTGGAGCTTATTTCTCTTCAGCTTCAGAGTTCAGCACCAAAGCATAAGCACCAGAGCAACTGTCTCTTGAATCATGTTTGACGATGTTTGTAAATTCTGTGTTAAGAAGCAGGATAATGGTGCTGCCTCATTAAACTTGCAGTAAACGGAAGGAGACAAATGGTAGGCTGAGGGAGAGAGCACTTGTAGGTCTTTTTAAAAGCAATTCATCTGGAAGGTATCTTGCAGCGATACAGTAAACAATGTCTTAAGTCCTTTAAGACTTCATATTTCTTAGTTGGTAATAGTCACAATTCCTTGTAAGTTCTGTTCCTTGTTAAGCATTTTTGAGCTAATGATGTCATAGTTGGACCTAATCATTTTTATTTTTACTTACTGTTTTATTATTAAGTAAAACTTAATACCAAATAGTATCTTTATAAAAGATTTGTACTTTAAAAATATACAGTACATATAAAAATAGTATCTTTAATGTACACAGTTATTAATCATAATAAAAGATATCTCTATCAAAAGATAATATAAAATTTATACTTTATAAATAATGCATACCATTCTATATTAATTTGAATGCTCTTCTGGTTCTTGGTAGATGACAGCTATCTGAATGGTTTTAAAAGAAATCCTGTGTCCATTAGTTGTCATACCCTTTTCCCCATATGTGGTCGTCTGAACACTGTTATTCTGTCAAGAAGCCTATCCTTTGGTTTCTTTCTTTCTTTCTTTTTTTTTTTTAAAGATTTTATTTATTTATTTGACAGAGAGAGAGATATTACAAATAGGCAGAGAGGCAGGCAGAGAAAGAGTGGGAAGCAGGATCCCTGCTGAGCAGAGAGCCCGATGTGGGACTCGATCCCAGGACCCTCAGATCATGACCTGAGCCGAAGGCAGAGGCTTAACCCTCTGAGCCACCCAGGCATCCTTCCCTTGGTTTCTGTATGTTTGTTCCTCTGTCCCTCCCTCCCTCTTGCTTGTTTGCTTTAATTTGGGAGAGAGAGCGAGAGAGAATGAGCTTGGAGGGGGCAGAGAGAGAGGGAGAAGCAGGCTTCCTGCTGAGGAGGGAATCTGATGCAGGGCTTGATCCCAGGACCCTGGGATCATGACCTGAGCTGAAGGCAGATGCTTAACTGACTGAGCCACCCAGGCGCCCTTGTACATTCTTAGTTTTATTTATTTATTTACAAAGGTTTCACCCTTCTGCTTACTGTGTTTGGTTTGTGTCCTTTGTACAGTTGAGCCTTATAAAGCCGGATCTGCCCTGGGGCTGAGACCCTGGTAAAAGGCTTCTCTGGAAACCAGTGAGCATGCAGTGATTTCTGCACTGACCAGCATTAGGAGTGTGCTGTGATTTTTGAGTGAAGCCCATCACAACTGCGTTTGCCAACTGGCTCTGCAGTTAATATCTTTTTTTTTTTTTTTTAAAGATTTTATTTATTTGACAGAGGGAAACACAGCCAGAGAGGGAACACAGGCAGGGGGAGTGAGAGAGGGAGAAGCAGGCTTCCTGCCGAACAGGGAGCCCGATGTGGGACTCGATCCCAGGTCTCCGGGATCATGACCTGAGCCGAAGGCAGTTGCTTAACCAACTGAGCCACCCAGGCGCCCCTGCAGTTAATATCTTAATGTGATTTTTTAGGTAGCAATGTTACACTTATGCAATGCCGCCTGAAGGTTTAGATTTCCCAGAAGGATAAAGAAAGTTAGCATTTTTCACTTTAATATTTCTTTTTGAAGTTTTATTGAGACTTTTTCATTGGATGCAAATTACAAAGCCCCAGAACTTTAAGGAAATGTGTGTGTTGTATGTTATGTGTTGCATACCTACATATATGTGTGTGTGTGTGTGTGTATATATGTAAATACAAAGAAAGCAAGAAATGGAATTCTGCATCTCTGTTCTCCCAGTTGATGCTCGGTCTCTGTTTTGTTTGAGTAGTACCATTTATATTGAATAAACTCATGAAACTGGCTTTTAAGGCCCTGTATGATTTGGACCTCAGTTCTGCATCTTAGGTTTTCTTGCTCATATAAATGATCCATTCTGTTTAGATGGGTCTCATGTCCCTGGAGCATAACGTAGACTTTCTTCTTCCCTTTTTTTCCTCCTGTGGTGCCTCATGTAGAATAGCCATCTTCTTTTCTTGTCCTGTTCTTCCTTTCACATTTTCTTCCTTTAAAACCAGTGGAATGGTATAGCCATGTGGACTCTTTCCCTTTTTCTTTAAATTGCTAAGTATATCTTAGGTATGTTATTTCTCCTTTCTAGAGTAAATATTCCTTCAATACATGGACCCTGAGTTATTTGTTACCCTCATTCCTCTCTAATGCTTAGTAGTCATCTTTCTGTCCAAGAGGCATTCAGCTGTTATTCACTCATTTTATCATGTGGGTGGAGTTCATGGCAGTAAAATGAATTCAGGTGAAGAAGTGGATGACATTGACTCACCTGATTAGTGTTGAGTTTCTCTGCTTCTGGTAGCATTTTTTTTTGCCCTTCTGCTTTAGATACCTTTAGGTTTCTCTTTTGGAAACATTTGATCTGCAGGTCACCTTCAGAGCATTCTCTGTTCCTTCAGGATATAAAACATGCTTTTCTTTTATGAAAGAGTCATTTTTCCTGAAATAAGAAATGGAAGAAACACACTGAAAAGTGGTAGGAGAAGACGGGGGCAAACAGTGCACTGACATTGATATTTTCTGCTTGGCTGCACAAATAACTTGGGAATCTAGCGTCGTCCTATGGTTTCCTTTTATCAGACAATATAGACAGTCTGCAGCTTTATTGGTTTGGGAACATCGTTTAATCTTCTAACCGTGACAGCCTCTTCAGAGCTCCCGTACTCATGACATTAAAACCCACATGGTTGCCGAGGCCTCGTTGTGCATGGTGTGGATTTTCCCCCCAATAAAAAAGAATTACATTCTGTTTCTGACAGATGAATGATGGGCCACTCTGCAAATGCAGCGCCAAAGCAAGACGCACAGGAATCAGGCACAGCATTTATCCTGGAGAAGAGGTAACTCATTGGGCTTATTATATTTGTAAGTGCTGAGAAGCCAGAAGTAGATGGATGCTGTTGCTGTTCTTTTCCCATAAATGAAATAATACCATCGAAATAGTCTTTTTTATCTTCCCTAATCATCTCCGTTATTGATAATTAGAGAATTAAAGTACTTGGGTTTTAGGGGGTGGAGTGGGGAATGTTATAAAGGAAACTTTTTAAAAAGTTTTGGAAGATTCATTGTTTAAAATAGGCAGGATGTATTTGAGGGGTTTTGTTATTTTGAGTATCTTAAAACTGTACATATGGTAATTTTTTTCATGTTTTTATTATAAATGGTTATGAACGACCTTGGAAAAATGATCTTACTAAGCTGCAGTAAGGCACATGTTCTCTTTCCTTAGGGGTATATAGGTCTATAAGGGTAGGTTGCTATCCTTGTTAGTCTGGTGTCCTCACTAAACTTTTTTGAGCTAATGGTGAGTGGCGCGTGGACTGTTTGACCTGTGTACCCCATCCCCTGGGTCATCAAGGACACTCCAGATATGTTTGACTGAATGAGTTGGATACTTCATATCATAGAGCTTCATGTAATTGCTCCCTTTCAATTATTTCCCCCTGCCGTCTTTTATTTTTATGTTATTAGTCCCAGATTATCACTTAATGATCCAGCACATTGTGTTTAAACATAGTATCTGTAAATCCTTAATTTCTTTCTAAGACTTGTTTGAGACCATAACAATAATGAGAATAAAGACTATGAGGCAGTGATGGATATTTTTAACTACTTCCTTGCCTCTACCTCATTTGTCTTTGAGTGTAGCAAGGAACTGTGCGACATGATCTATACCTTGTGAGTGTCCACACCTGTGCCTCAGGTGGGGCTCTCTGGAAGCAGCTGCTGCAGTAGAGTTTGTGGTATGAGATATTTCATGGGGATTAGGCAAGAGAGTAGAGGCAGGATTGAGCAGAGGGAGAAGCCCCCCTGTGACGAGTCTCATAAAGCCAGAATAACTGGAGTTGTCTTGCATCAGGCTGGCATAGCCTTCATGTCCCCAGAGTGGGCTGCCCTAGGAAGGGCAAGATTTTGGGGAATGGAGCTCTGTAGCAGAGGCTGACCCTGCAGGAGCCAGTGGCTGTAGGCTTTCTGCTCTCTCCACAGCTGGGCAGCAGGCCCTTCCTTGAAGGAAGATCTGGGTGGATCGCTGTGCTGGCTGAGGACTAGTGCGAAGCAAGCCCAGGTTCAGAGTACATGTTTATTCCCGTGAGAGCAAACTTCTGGCCTTTTCAAAATGGATGGGGCCTATTTAGCCAACTGCCTGCTAAGTGGCGGGTTGATCTCCTCAGGAATGGAGCTAGTTTGGGGGCCCATCATTGGGCCTGTTGGATGTTCAGTATTGGCAGTTAGCTTAGCCAGCTTCACCTCGGTAAGTCAGGTTCCTGCTGCTGGGCCCATATGAAGCCTCTGCCTGTGCTCCTGTGGCCACTTCATTCATATGCCCTGACTGTTAGCTCTGGGTAGCTGATGACAGGCTGGCTGACCCCTTCTGGCAAGTCATTTTGTCAGTGAGATGGTTTAGTACCTCTTCGATGGTGTGTGCCCTCCAGTGTATACCCACACGTGATACAGAGCTGTCGCATTCACTCCCACTTGTTCACCCACACATCTACCCCAAGACCTTTGTTTTTTTTTTTTTAATTAAAAAAATTTTTTTAAGTAATCTTTACATCCACTGTGGGACTTGAACTCACACCCCTGAGATCAAGAGTCACGTGCTCTACCGACTGAGTCAGCCAGGCGCTCCTACCCCAAGACATTCTTATCCCTGATCTTCCAATCTTTTTCCTTCTAGGCCTCTGATCAGCTGTCATGGCCACTTGCTTCTGCCATGAGTCCATCTATATTCTAACCTCAGGCTACTTCTCTTTCCACACAAAGTGGATGACCAGGTACATTGCCTGAAACTCTGCTCACTGGAAAGACTTTCCCTCATTGCTTTCGTTCAGATTCCTCCCTGAATGAGGCTGCAGCACAGTCCATCTTCGGCTTGTTCCCCCATCCCTGACTGACTTATTTGCAAACCCAGCTTGGGCTTTTCCCCCCGCTTTCACCTTCCTGTCCTTGGTCATCAGCAGAGGGAGGGTGCTGGTACAACAGGGCCACCTGCCCCCGCAGCTTGTTTGTGCCTGTTGCTCCTATGTGTGCCTGGTTTTGGATGTACAACCTCCCATCTTAGGATGGATTGTTGCTGGTCCCTTCCAGACTTTTGCCTGGATGAGACTGACAGAACCCAGCTTGTGCTAGGCAGTTCAGCCACATGCCTGTTTCTGTCCTTGGCCGTGCCTTCTGTGTCTCCCAGGGCCCAGTAGCACACTGGTGGTTTTTCAGAGGCATATAATTCTTCATGGTAGATGGCATGGCTTTGCTTCAGAACACCAGATACCAGCGTTGTGATTCTCCCTGTGTGGCCAGACTCCCCTCAGCATCTTTTCCCACCAGCGGTGTAGGGTTTGCTGAGTTATGTGGCTCCCGCAGCAGGACACTCGCACTACAGGGTGGAACCCCCAGAGCCTTTCTCACAGGAACCCCACCCACAGCTGGCAGCCTTCTGTGTCACTCCAGGACCGGGTGGGCACGGTGTTTCTCAGTTGGGATTAGACTGCCTCCCAAAGAGGCCCGGCTGGTGGTGTGCTTTCTTCATTGTAGGAGGTGGAAGATGCAGTGGTTTGTCTTCTGTTGTGGACTGATGTCTTGGCACTCAGATCCCTGGCTCTTAAAAATGGTTGTGTGTCTGGTAGGCCCCTCAATCTTTGTAGGGTATCTCCCTCACCCTCTGGAGCATGTGTGCTTTGCTGAGGCTTTTAGTTTGATGAACATCATGTCACGGAAGCAGTGGAGCTTCGTGTTCTGCAGCATGTCCAGAAGGTCGAGAGCTCCTTGGGCTGTTGGGGCAGTGAGTGGGAGAGGTAATATAGCCTGGCAGCAAAACTGTAAATGTTCTCTTTTCTATGTGGATGAGCACAGAATGTGAACCGTGTCTTATTCCCATTCTGATTGGAATGGAGAAGAATACATTCAGCAAATCAGTTGCTGTCCATTTTGAACCCAAGGTCCTATTAATCTGCTCTGAACTGTAGTGTCTGGCATAGCTGGGGCAGTCAGAGCTTGGTTGAGCTTGTGGTAGTCAGTAATTACCCTGCAGAATCCATTCATTGTTGTTGTTGTTGTTCTTTCCAGAAGCCAGATTGGTGAATTAAAGATAGGATAAAACTGTCACTCCTGTGTCTTTTGTATCCTTAAGGATGGCACTAATCTACACCATCCTCTCAGAGCGATCCTGGTTTTGATGCCTGTGTCAGGGATGGTGGTAATTTTGGTGGCTTCTGCTTGCCCTTTTCCATTATGATGGCTCTTAGTCCACAGAATAAAGACCCAGTGTGGAGCGATGTATATGCCAATTTTGTCAATTCCGATGAAATGTTTTGGGGGCCAGGTGAAACACCCCTTGGGCAGATCTGTAGACTCAGGGGACCTACTGTAAACCAGACCTTTACTGAGATTCTTTTTTTTTTAACCTTGCCTTCATATCACCAGTTCTAATGTGTACCAAAGGGATATATCCAGTCTCCTCTGAGTATCAGTGTTGATTCAGATGCTGTGTCAGTGTTCCCTGAATACTGTCTGTTCGCCTTTCCCCTGTGTACAGTTTTTTTGGTAAATGGCCATAGCCCCCTTTGGGAGAGTACAGGGTTGTCACTACCATTTTTGCTTGCACGGTGTTGTAGGGCCCTTCCCACTATAGGTGTGAAACTGGGAAAGGGATCATGACTTTATTGGAGCAATCTACCTCTAACCCCTTGGTTAACCATTCTTGATTTCTTCTGTTGGTACAAACTAAGTATTCCTCTTGTCAGCTATTCAGTTATTTTACCTAAGGATATTGTATTCTTTGAACTGCTTCCATGACTTTTTGTGGGCCAGACCCTTTTAGATGCCACTTTGATCTTGCTGGTTATGATGATACTGTGAGACCTGGCTTCTCACAATTAAGTCCCATCGTCTTGCCTCCCTTGTTTCAGAGTCCTCTCATCCCACTGCTGTCAGCAAGCTCTGTTTTGTGACCACCACTCTTACAGTCAGCCCTGGCCTGCAGAGGAGGCCACCATTGATCTTCCTAGTGAGGCTGGTGACTCTTCCCCAGCACATTTCCTTTTGGTCCCTAGTAGATGGCCTTGGCATATCCTCTGGGCCTTCCCATGGAATATGATAATCTGGTATATTTTTCAGTCACAGGTATTATATCCATTCTAATGTGCCCACTTCCTGACTCTTTGAATTACTTTCTTTTCTGTCATGGCAGTTTTGTTATTTTAACTGCACTTATCATGGGCCATTGCTTTTTCATGCTTTTAGGAGACATCCTAGTAGGGAGTTCCTGGTATCTGGTGTCCCTGAATCCTGAATGCTCATAAGTCAACAAACTCTTCCCTAACCACTTTTATGTTCTGGCGCTTTTGGTGAAGCACCCTCAGTATCCAGTCTTGTGCAGACTCATGCTGCTGGCACATGTTGGCTAGTTCTTGCAGTTCCTTTGGGATATAATCTCTCTTCGACCTCCCCAGCTGGGTTATGCTGTGAAGTGAGCCTCATTACAGGTCTCTTGGCCAGGAGGGGATATTAACTGGGGTGGAGACAGCATTGCCTTGCAGGGTCTTCCATTGCCTTTAGACACAGGTGAGTGATTGCTCTTAATAGACAGAGTTGGGCCACCTCTGAGGAGGTGGAAGGTTTCAAGGGGTCTGAGGAGTTAAAACCTGTATGTCCTCATCTTAGGTTTCCAAGTCTTTTCCCTTGGCATAACAGATCTACCCTAGTTGGCCGTTAATTGTCTCTAAGGTCCACCCATCTCTGGGTTTGGTCTTGGCAGTGCAGGGAACAGCTTCTCTATGTGCTTCCAACAGCCCATCTGGCTTCCAGTTGCCTTTCCTATTACATTTCTGTGGAGCAGTGGTTCTCCAGTTACCAGCTTCGCTGGGGAAGTCCATAGAAACCAGGTTCTCAGCCTGTCTCATCTGCTGAATCAGAAACCCTGGAGTTGGGGAGTTAGCAATCTGAGATATAGCAAGCCCTCCAGTGATTTCAAGGCACACTAATGTTTGTAGCATAAGGCTATGCTTAGCAATAGCCATCTATCCTGTTATCCTGATAGCACACATTCTCTCATAATCTTAAATACCTGGTACATCACACCTACTTCCACTGGTACACCCTCCCAGTTTATCATCTTTGAAAGTTTTCAGTTGGTCTGCCATCTGGTGCCAGGGACTCCGCCTACTACCATGATGTGGTCCTTATTGCCAGTGGATGGTGAGTGATTTCAGCTCCAAAATCCTGTCTTATCTCCTGCTTTCTTGGATCATTCCTGGAGCTACCCACTGGATTCTTAGAAGCAGATGCTAAGATGAAGTTTGGGTGCCTGATGTTTCTTAGGGAATTTCACCTGTGAGAGGAGGAATGTGTAAGCAGGACTGGACAGTAGGATACCCAACAAAGCCCCTGTCAACCTGGTGGTGATTCAAGGAAGGGGAGCAAAAAACGGCTTCAGTTTCTGTTTTCCTTTTCCCATCTTGAACTCCATGCATATTCTTTTCTGCTGCCTCTCATGTGTCCTTCATTTCTGGTCCCTTCTGTTTTTACTGAGCATATTTAATGGTCCTTTCACTGTTTTTTTTCCCCCCTATCAAAACCTGCTATTACTTTTGAGAGTTCCCCTCCCGCCTTTTTTAAGCACTTTGAGGGGTTAGCCAAAGGTCAAGTATTGTGTTATGTTACAAATAAAAGGAAGATGGTCATAGCAATTAAGGTCTAGAAAGATCTTCATGTTGTCAACCCCTTTTATTGCATGCACATGAAGAAATAGGTTAAGTCCTGGGGATCAGCCAGTCTTTTTTTATTCATCTAGTACTGGTTCTAGTACTAGTACTATTCTTCCTACCAACCTGTGAAGGGACATGTAAAACTTCTTTTGTCAGATGTGATTCTAGAAACACAGTCTGTTTTTTAAATAAAAATATTTTGCTACTTTACTTTTAAACTCACTTTTGTTTTTCCTCCTCAGGCCATCAAGCCCTGTCGTCCCATGACCAACAATGCTGGTAGACTTTTCCATTATCGAATTACAGTCTCCCCTCCTACAAACTTTTTGGTAAGTTCCTAACAAAATTAGATTTCATTTATTTTAAAATGTAAATAGGTTGGATGTGTTCAAATAGGTTAAAATGTGAATAAGCTCAGTACCAATTCATTTTTTAAATTTTCTTTTAAAAAGTTTTTTTTTTTTATGTTGATAGAATTGGCCACTATCATAATGACTTTTATTTTGCTTCCTCTCACTATACTACTTTCTGCACCTTTTTTCAGTTATGTTGTCAGTACCTCGAAGTAGCCACATTCTTAATAACCATGACTTTTGGAGCTGGATTCCATGGAGTTCACTGGAACCGTGGAGTCGGAAGAATGTGTAGAACCTTTTCATCTCTTAAAAATCAGTGAATAACTATTATATTATCTAGTGACCCAATCAAGAAGGTCTATGATATTTATGACAGTAATAATAATACCTAATATTTGTTGCCTATGAGGCCAGGCACTACTCTGAATGTTTAGCATGTGTTAACTTATTTCTCACAAGAAACTGATGGAGAATTATTATCCCCGCTATATAGATGGGGCAGTAATCTGCGTTTTATAGGTGAGGTTAAGTCAGTTACTTAAGATTATTTATGTAGTAAGTGGCAGAGTGGGGATTTACACCAAAACAGTTTGACTGTAGTGTGCATGACTGTCTGCTATTCCACTGTGCTTTATTGTTCTTCACAGTGGAAAGTTAGTAATTCTATTACTTCCATTATCGAGATTTCAATTTCAAAATTAGATTATTAGTAATTACATATTTTAACAACTTGATCAAGTTATCATTCATATACTGTCAAATTCACCCCTTTAAAGTGTAGATTTCATGGTAAAATTCTCTTCACAGATTTGTGAAACCATTACCACAGTCTAATTTTAGAACACTGTCATTATCCATCCTCAAAAGAAACCCTCATTAGCAGTCAGTTCTTTCATATCTCTCAGTCTTCAACAGCTAAGATATTTTCTATCTCTATCATTAGCCTGTTCTAGATATTTCATATGAATGGGATCATAGAAAATGGGATCTTTTTAGCTTCTTTCACAGAGCATAGTGTTCTTAATATTCATCCATGTTGTAACATATAACTTTATTCCTTTCTTTTTAAGACTTTATTTATTTCTTTGTCAGAGAGAGAGAGTGAGCACAAAACAGGGGGAGCAGCAGGCAGAGGGAGAGGCAGCCTTCCCCACTGAGCAGGGAGCCCAGTCAAGATTCGATTCTAAGACGCTGGGACCATGACCTGAACTGATGGTAGACACTTAACTGCTGAGCCACCCACGCATCCCAAACTTTATTCCTTTTTATGGACAGATATGGATATACTGTATTTATGCATTTATTGCATTGGTGAACATTGGGGTAGTCTCCACTTTGGGGCTCTCATGAATAGTGCTGCTGTCAACATTTGTGTAGAAGTTTCTGTGTGGATGTATGCTATCATTTCTCTTGGGTATAAACCTAAACCTGGAGTTGTGGATCATGCGGTAACTCTGTGCTTAATGCTTTAAGGAACTACCAAACTGTGTCCAAAGTGACTATACCTTATTTTGTCAGAAGTTCTTTTCATTATACTTAATTTGCACCAGCTTTATTTAGAGTTATTGAAATAGAAAGTAACAGTAATATTGGCAAAACAACTGATGTACATGTGGGGGTATTCTTTAGCACCTTCCTCCAGTTTTTTGTGCATTTGTAAGGTTTAAAAGAATAATGTTCATTACCTGTGTCAAAAATTGCATTTTTCAGGGCTCCTGGGTGGCTCAGTCAGTTAAGCATCTGCCTTTGGTTCAGGTCATGATCCCAGAATTCTAGGATCAAGCCTGGAGTCATGTCAGGCTCCCTGCTCAGCAGGCAATCTGCTTTACCCTCTCCCTCTGCACCCCCTCCTGCTCATTCTCTGTCTCTAGCGCGCTCGCGTGCGCGCGCTCTCTTTCTCTCGCTTACTCTCTGAAATAAATAAAGTCTTTTAAAAAAAGTGTCTTTAAGGTTACCAGTCTTGATAATTAGTTCCATATGTAGCATCTAGGATTAAAAATGATGTTCTATTAAGAATAGCATAAGGAAGAGAATCTTGTATGCTTGGATTAACATTTGTACGTTTTAACCACAGGTTCAATTTTCAGATAATTAAGATTATGTGGGAATTAATTTGTTGCCATATGTGGTGGGGTGGCTTCTTCTTGGAGGTCGTGGGAGTGGAGCTGTGAGGGGTTGAGCCTCTGGCACCCAGACGCCTTTCAGGGCCTTCCAGGCTGTTGCTGGTCTTGACTGTCATGATGCTGAGTCTTTTTCCACTTTGAGCTTTGAGTTGACTGTGCTTTTATCTTGTTCTTGGTAGGACTTTCCTTAGTTTAGGAATATAGTTCAGTAAGAATAGATCTAGTAGTATTGTGGGATTAAATAAAACAAGTTCCTAGAAAATGACGCTATAGAGCCTTTTTTTCCCTTTATGACACCCATAGTAGACATTCTTGGTGGTCTCAATATGTAAATATTACTGAAGCCAGAGAACTCCACCTAAAGTTAAACTTTTGTATAAAGTGCTCCCTGGTTGTTTAGAAAAATGTTCATGGAGCCTATGGAGTCCATACATTTCTCCTGTTGGTACCTTTGTGTTCTGATGGTGTTCTGTACATATAGATCATGTTCTTAAGCTCATACTTTGTGTTTCTGCTTGCTTTTAGACTGACAGGCCAACTGTTATAGAATATGATGATCATGAGTATATCTTTGAAGGATTTTCTATGTTTGCACATGCCCCCTTGACCAATGTAAGTATGTACTAATTGACTGTCTTTCTCCTTTCTGTATTCTCTTCCTTTCCTTCATTCTTGTTTCTAAGAGTCAAAATAAATTTCTTTTCTTCTGACTTGTAAGTATCATTTACTTTGTGTCCCTCTGCATGAGCTACAGTAAGTCTGCGGCAGCGTGTGTCAGGTGGGGGTGTGATATCTGTGTTAATGAGTCACAGGTTTGGTCCACATTAAATGGTGTGAGTAAACATGTGTTAGAATAACATTTTGAGAGTGTGAAAGATTGAAAAAGAAGGATAAACTGTGGAATAATGTGTCAAAGCTATTTTGGGTTGGGTGTCCTTCAAAAGAAAGTTGGAAAGTTTTAAGGAGCAGCTATTATCTAGCGTCTGAGCAATAGGAAAAGAAAAGGGAGCTGTGTTCAGGACATCTGGAGCCTGCATTAATTTTCTACATTTTTCTGCTTTTGAATCCCAGGACTGTATCTTCTTTAAGAGATTTTTGTCTAACATACAGACCTGTGGTATTTTTATTAGGTATTAAAGTTGCTTTGTTGGTAATTGGTTCAAGTGGAAGTTCTATATCTGTGAGTCAAAATCTTGCTGTCTCCAAGCTAACAGTCTTGAGAATTGTCTTTCTTATTCTATGTTCTAGTTGGGCGTAGAGTAGAATTTGCTGGCAGCTCAGACTATAGCAGTCTACTTTACCCAGTCTAGATGCTGTTAGAGAACTTACAAAATGATTGCTGTGGTGCATCTGCATCAGAATATAGCGTTCTGTAATCCTTTCTGAGTTGGTTATAAGAAATTACACGCACAGTTTAAAAAAAGTTATTTAGGTGCTATTTACTTAAAATGTGAAATTCTGTTCCACTGGAGGTAAAGAATAAAATTTTTGCCTGATCTTGTTCATTTCTGTCATTCTCTTTTTCTTTATAAATGGACATGATTCTATAGTAGTGCTACTACTTGAAAACAAATTGTTTTCTTAATGGAATTTTTCTTATTCCTCAATATTTCATCCTAGAGAATTTTCTGTGGAAGGTGATGACATTCTAAATATAAAAATAAAATTGCTTGATAATACATATTACCTCTACCTCCAGTGTGGACCATAATATAGAAAAGTGCTTAATATTAGACCATATTTTTGAGATACAGTTCACATATACCATCATATTAATTCCAGGTGTACCACATAGTAATGATTCAATATTTGTGCATAGTGCAAAATGATCACCACAGTAAGCCTAGTAACATTTAGCACTACACATAGCTATAGAATTTTATATTGGACCATTCTTTAATAGTCTTTATGAAAAGGCACTAAGAGGTTTTGAAATTTGATGGTTTCTTTGCCTTTTTTTTTTTTTTTTTTAACATCTCAGGCACTCAAACCCTTTGTTACACCAAACCTCATAGTCTCAGAATGGGAAAGACCATTGAAGGTCCTCTGGTCTAGCTCCTCCCAATAAAACATTTCTCTCTTTTTTTCCTCAGTGGGCTCACAAATATAAATAATTCAGTTACCATGAAAATATTTAAAATTATCTCTTATTTCCTTAGAAGTAATAATAGTTCTCCTTTAACTTTTAGGATCACCTAATCAAGGAGGAAAGTAGTGTGGCTTCAAAGAGACCAGGGTTTAAACATTAGTGAATTCCATTTACTAGCTGTATGATTTGACATTTCAATCTTTATAATCCTTGATTTTCTCATCTGTAAGATAGAGGTATTGTAGCAATCTTACTGTTTTTTGTAAAAAATAAATAACATATGAAAAGTGTTTGTCATGGTTTTTGGCATACATGTTGGCACTTCCTATTTTGGATAAGATGTCATACAGACCCTTTTTTTTTTTAACCAATTCTTAATATTTACATGACCTTGAAGGAGTGATTCTTTGAGCTTTATTTAAAGCCTGCCAGCACAAGGTTTGGCACTGAGAGCCTGCTAATGCTCAGTTAATTGCAGTTGTTACTATTATAAAATAAAAGATAGGACTGAAAATTCCTGGCTTCAGCATATATTTTATATAAATACTCAATTTCTTCAAATTTGAGAACTTCACTCTAATGAGAAGATAAGCTTCATCATTTATGTTAGAGATGTTGATAAAATAAATCGAGTTTTAAGCTGAATGTTGTACAGTTCATAGGGATTAGATCCATCAAAGGCCTCTTGAATTTGAAATAGCCTCCTAGAAAAAGAATTATTAAATCGCTTTACTGATCTGATTCATTTTCTTGCTAGAGAGAGCATATCAGCAAGAAGGGCATGCAAATGATGGTAATGTTAGAATCTGAACCAATCTAGTTCTGACAAGTTTTCTTAAGATCTTCTTGACTTGAAGTGGATCGAAAGCCTTGTTGGCTAAGTATGGAGCATTAGGGAGCACTTTATCCTCTTAGATAGGACATTTGCTATTACTTGGAATACCTGATGTTATTAATTATTAAGGACTTTGACAAAATAACAAGTTATAAAGATACATGTATTAGATGTATAATGTCTTATCCCATCCTCAAAAGCACACACAAAAAACCCTACTTTTAGATGATTTTCCATTTCCAGTGGCCTCACTGCCCTGGCTTTAGCCATTCAGCACCTGGAAATAGTAGTTAGATGTAGAAGTTTAGGGAGGGTTCTTTGTTTCTTTATGGTAGGATGAAATCAGAGTTAATGTCAGTCAAAAAAAAAGTTGAGTCAGTAAGTTTTCTCAAACAAGTTTTAAGAAAGGGTAGGCATTTATATTATTTGATTGACCATTGACCTTTCAATAAATGGAGCTTGCCATATGTAGAAAAATGACAAGTTCTCTTTGTGTCTTAGAGAGAGATAAAATTGAATAGAAAAGAAGATCTTGCTTTTCCAGATTTGTGTATCTCAGAAGGTCTGTGGTGGTATGGATGAGAGCCCAAAAGAATATACAGTATGTTTAAGAGAATAGGTCAAAGAAAGAATCCCAAAAAGGGATTTTAGTTGAATGATATGGGGAAAGGACTGTCCTTGTGTAAATCATCTAGTGGAGTTGCTTTTGTGTGTGGTAGAAGGAGTAACTTTTGCTCCTTTGCCTGCCTCTTGACTTCCCAAGGGTTCTGGTCCTTTTCTGGGTGCTCTCTTCCGAGTAATACAGTTTCACCCACAGTTCTTCTTTCTGTGCATCTCTGATCCCTACCAAATTGATATTTATAGCTGTGACATGGCTCTGTACTCCACTCACATTTCAGATTGCCTTTTGGACATACCTACCTTGATAACCGCTCAAGTACCTCACCTTCAACCTATGCAAAACTGAACTTGTCCTCTTCCTTGAATATTGAATTTGAGGTAGTTGGGGGACACCCTTTGAATTTCTTTGTATTAATGCCATTTACCTTGTCATTAGGCCAGAAATCTAGAAATTTTTCTCTTTTCTTTCTTGTCTTTCACTTCCACATCAGAATGGTCATTTTATATTTCAATAACATTGCCCATGTTTAAAATTTGCCCCCTTGCTTCCAGTCTTCATTTGGCTGCTAGACTGTTACATCAGACTCCAGTCTGGTCTTCTGGTCTCTTGCCTCGCTCCACTGTAAACCATTCCCACACTGTTTATTTAGCAGCCCATCCAAAACGTAAACTATGATAGTCTTTCACTTAAAGTACTTGGGTGACTTCACATTGCTGTGAGGACAAGCCCTTAATCCTTAACTTGGTTTATGTGGTCTGCATCACGTAGTTCATACTTTTCCTGTCTAGTAGAATCTCCTTGCCTCTCTCTCTCCATGTATTTCACTCCTGAACAGCTAAAAGACTTGGTCTTCCCTCAGCTCACTATTCTCTGGCCTGTTAGAAACTAGAAACCTGTTCTTTCCCCCTTAATTCTTCTGGGTGACCTGGAAAATTTCTCCCCATCTTTGAAGACTCAACTCAAATGTTACCTCCTCGGGGCGCCTGGGTGGTTCAGTTGGTTAAAGCGACTGCCTTCGGCTCAGGTCATGATCCCGGAGACCCAGGATTGAGCCCCACAACAGGCTCTCTGCTCAGCGGGAAGCCTGCTTCTCCCTCTCTCACTCCCCCTGCTTGTGTTCCCTCTCTTGCTGTGTTTCTCTCTGTCAAATAAATAAAATCTTAAAAAAAAAAGTTACCTCCTCTTTGGTTCTTTTGTACTTTATACTTTTTTGTTTGCTTGTGTGTTTTTAGTTGCACTTAATATATTATATACATTATATTTTATTTATACTTGTTTATATGCCTATCTTCCTCTTTAGATCCTTAGGTTTAAAAAGGGAAAGAGCTGTGGCTTATTTTAGAGTAACTACAGACATAACACAGGTTATTAGCAAAGGATAGATATTTAAAAGTATGAATAGTACACATTTGGAATTCTCAAATATTTTTAAATGATTATAGTAATAACTTAAAAATAGTTATGGCCTTAGTATATCACTTCAGTTCATTTAGGACTCGTTACAAGGTTGAAAATGGATTTCTTATTAAAGTTAATTATAAATTTCATTTAAATTAGCCACTATCCTTAAAAAAAAAAAAAAGAAAAGGAAAAGCACCAAAGAACTAAACTTCATTTCTGAGAAAAAGATTTCCAGTAGATGGCATTGTAAGACTCTTTTTGTTTTTCTTGCCATTCCTTTCACTGGTAGAATTAAAGTTTGTTTCTTTCTGATTGCTGTGGTTTGTAAAAACGATTACATCTGTATGAAATCATCTTATGGCAGATGGAACAGCCAAAAAAGCCTACTTAACGCATCTCTAGGCTTCTGAGTCTATTCTTTTTGCCAGCTCGTCCACTAAACCACTTCAGTAACCTCACACTTTCCCTCTCATTGCTTCCTTCATTGAAAAATACACTTATGGAAAACCCATTATGTGTAGGCACAGGGCTAGTGTCTGATGACCAGACGAGATAGATGTGGATTTATTTCCTCTGGTCTTTCCTTCATTTTCACATAGACCCCGAGTATCAGACCACGTAATGAGAGGTGTGTTCTCAGATGGCTCAGAGTTGTGGTCTAGAGCAAGATTTTATTACCAGCTCCCCTAGGCAAGATACCTGATGCCTCTGCCTTAGTTTCCTCCGCTGTACAGTGGGGATAGTAGCTGCACCTCTCTTCTGAGTGTGTTTTCGTGTGTGACCATATGTGAAGCAGCACAACAATGCCTGCTTGGTAGGTGTTAGCTATTATTACTGTCATTACCAGGGTTGCTTTTGCTCCAGAGTCGGATGGGCAGCCTGGGTTCAGTGCACTTCGGTGACCCTCCCATCTATAACTGATGGATTGTCATCCTGCTATCTCTGATCTACTTGAAGAGCTAAAGATTCTGAAAGATTTAGAAAACCGAGAAAAAGAAATATTGTGGTTTTATCAGTACTTTAGAGGCAGTATGTTTGGTTTCAGGGGGTTCTTATGTTTTTGTGTTGCTGCTGCTAATACAGTTAATTAGGAACCAACATTATGCAGGTTTCCTATAGAGGCCAGACTAGCTGGGTTCTTGCCATTCACATCCTGCTGTTGTGGTCAAAGCTTCGTGTTCGGTACCGTTAGCAGCTTGGATTCAGATGAAACCTTCTCATTTAGTTCATGGCCTTGTGGGCCAGATAGCAAATACACGTGCACTGGGAGCCTGCTGGAGGGTACTGCAGAACTGAACCTCTCATTCTTATTATTGCAGATTCCACTGTGTAAAGTAATCAGGTTCAACATAGACTACACAATTCATTTTATTGAGGAGATGATGCCTGAGGTAAGAGAAAAGATTATTTAACAGCCTGATGTAATTTGCTCTTTTTGCTTAATTCACACTTAAATCTTGCCAGCTCTGGCTATTTGCCATAGGAATGCCCCCAAAGAATGGTGTTCCCTGTTGAAAGGGTCAGTGAGTTGTAGTTCTAGGAGCAAGGTTAAAATTTGGGTCATATTTCAACTTCTGTTGACCTATTTTTGAACTTCTTTCTCCTCATTTTGCATCTGTTGATAGTAACATTACATCTGTTTCCAGTTTGTTTTGGTTAGGGGACAGGTTCTGGTTACTGGCTGTTATCAGAGGGGAAATTAGAACAGTGAAACCAAATCTGATAGCTGTTGGAATAATCTTATTCATTATCTCCAGTGACAAGATCAATGCTTGGTTCATTTTTCTTCCCATATATTTACATATTTTTCCTAATTGTTTTTCATTGCGAATTCTCAGCAGCAGATTTATCTAAATATATGCAAGAGGTTTAAAATTCCAAAGCAAGATTAATGTGAATCTCAGAATGATTCATTGCCTGATCTTGAATTTAGTGGTGTCAACAAATCACACTAAGAAATAACAACTAGACAGCAAACAAGCTTGTGTACTTAACATTTGTTGAGTCGGGGTCGATTTCCTGAGCCCCTGGCTCTTCTTGCAAACCTTGTTTAACAGTGAAGCTCTGTCGTGGGCAGTGGAGCACTGGGGGGATTGATGAGCATGACACACATGCTTAGTTTGCACCTGTTTCATTCTGAGCAAGTGCTGGTAATTCTACCTGTCTTTCAAAAAGAATTAAAGAGAAAGGGCCGCCCCTTCATTCTCCAGCTTAGAAGGGCATTTTTGCTTCCTTTTGATTTTTAAGGTCATAAGCCTTCATTTGCTATTGTAAAAGTTGATGACTTCTGGTGCGATCTCACACAGGGTGATTTATGAACCTGAGCAAGACAAGTAGGAGGAAGAATTATGAGACAAGTCTCACTTGTAAATATATCATCTGTTAAGCTTGTTTACAGGAAAATTTTTGGTACAAAGTTTTATAGTTTTTCTTAGCCCTGTATTTGCCTTCATTAAGAATTTGAATTTAAAAATTTTTTTTTTGAATTTTTTTGACACAAAAGATCTCTTTATATAACTGTAATGTGCAAGGGCTGAGTTTACATTTTTGTAGGAATCCTAATGGTATTATTGCCTGCTTAATTTATGTCTCAAGCCAATGAACTCTTATAGGATACTGGCCAAACTTTTAAGGAAATTACATGGTTTTAGTACTGTTTAATACACTTTTTTTTTTTTGAAGATTTTATTTATTTAAAATCTTCAGAGAGATCACAAGTAGGCAGAGAGGCCGGCAGAGAGAGAGGAGGAAGCAGGCTCCTTGCCAAGCAGAGAGCCTGATGTGGGTCTCAATCCCAGGACCCTCAGACCGTGAGCTGAAGGCAGAGACTTAACGGTCTGAGCCACCCAGGTGCCCTTTAATACACATTTTCAAAGACACTTGACTAGAACAAGTGGAACCGTCAGTCAATATATATTTATAGTACTATAGTAATTTGATTTTGATTTATTTTTCAGAATTTTTGTGTGAAAGGACTTGAACTCTTTTCATTATTCCTGTTCAGAGATATTTTGGAATTGTATGACTGGAATCTTAAAGGTAAATAACAAGATTTAAAGAGAAGTGTAATGCTTGTAGAAGAATGTTATAGTATATGTAAAAACTTATAACAGTGGGGTTACTGTGAGTAACTACCTTGATTTTTATGCACTAGGGAAAATCTCAATAGTTAATATTTTAGATCTATTGAACTTTACTGTAATAAACTTTTTTCAGGATGACAGTTTATTAAAACAGAACTTCAGTAGCCTTCAAAACACACATATACACTTTGAGCTACATCAGTTCAAAACTTGGTTCTTAGATAATCATTCATTCCTTTGGAAGTGTTTCTATCCAGCAGACATTGACTTACTTATTTTTAAAACAGTGTGTTGATGAATGGCTTTTCAAACCAAGTTTTTAATGGTATTTGTTTCTTCCCCCCACAGTGGTATTGATTAAAACAGAAAGAATTAACACACAAGCCTATTATATCATGCAGTAGTTCAACTATAACAAAAACCTTTATATTTTTAGACTTCTAAAAATAATTTTACTGCTTATGTCGTATATGAGGTATATCCGTGGGGCCTTTATTCTCCTCTGACTTTGGGTAGTCCCCTCACTGCAGTCTTCATTGATGTTTGTGGCAGTTATCACTTGATTGATTGAACTGTTGGGGTAAAGAAGGGGTGGTGTTTTTTATGTCCCTACTTCTCTGGTGCTGTTTCTTTGTGGTTATCATAAATCTTAGGAATTAAGCCACAGTGTTTGTTTTCTAAGGCTGTTTTATTTATTTTTTTCTTTCCTTTTCACTTGTTTGCTTTAGGCCCTTTGTTTGAAGATAGTCCTCCCTGCTGCCCAAGATTTCATTTCATGCCACGTTTTGTGAGATTTCTTCCAGGTAAATCTTTTGACTTGTCAGTGACCCGGTGAGATAGTGCATCTGAAAATAAGCCTGCCATTCTCTTTTTAATCTGTAGGGACAACTTCCTACCTCGGACACTGTTAATTATCTACTTCTCAGGTCAGGGATGGAATGTAAAATTATGCACTGTGATTTGTACCCTTGTGTAATTTATGGTAGCCCCAAATTACATGAGCAATGGAATAAGTGATTTATTAAAATCTACTTGATAAAATATCATGCAAGCGTTAAAAGTAACATGGAAAAATCTCACTCTGAAAAATGCATATAATTACTATACAATTTTATATGCAGTATAATTATAACTATGCTAAAAATTGCTGCAATAATAGGTATATTAATGTGGTATTATTGGTGTTTTTTCTTTATTTTTTGACACATTCACTTTACAGTGGAAAAAAGTTATTTTCTCACTAATTAAAATATATAAGTAAATATATTATTTTTATTTCTTTAAAGTAGTATTTTAAGTTTTAAATTTTTTTTCAAGAGCCTAGCTGTGAGATAAGGCATTGTGTTTTTAAAAAATGGCTGGGTTTTATGAAATCTTTGGATGCCTTTTTGTTTGCAAAATCTTCACATAAATGAATTCATCCCCAGAATGTCACTCTGGTATCTCACTTTCTGGTGACATCTTTGAATTCCTCCATCCTCTCTTGCCCTAGTTCCTTTTTTTCTGCCTGAATCTTCCCCTTTCTCCCTATATCTTTCTTTGCTTTCTCACTTAAGTCTTGTTCTCTGACATCTGTCTCTCAGCTCTAGCGACCTCAGTCCCTTCTGCCAGCCACCACCTTCCGCTGAAATATCAATTCAGCTGTTTGCTTCTTCTTGTCCTGTTTCTGGGCCACTCACTGATACTGGGGAAAAAACAGCTGCTGCGATAAATCTGTGGTCCATAATTTCAGCTGGGGAGCTTTTCAGAATGTAAAATGTAATGTGTTGCTCATATGTCAGCAATTTCAGGAAATCAGCTCTATGTTCATGCTCTCCTCATGCCTCCTGGGGGCTGAAGGTCTTACCTCCCCTATGTCTCAGAACCGTGGTTTGAGCCTGTCAGCCCTTACTCCATTCACAGCCTGGCTCTTCCCTGAGGTGGTAGCTGGGCTCTTGACCTTGTCTTCTGTGTGCTGAACTCTCCTTACTTTCCTCCTGGCTCTCTGATTTGTCTTTTGGGCCTTTTGTTTCTCGTTTACTCAATTCTAGTTTAGATTTGCCTCAAGATTTTGTCCTTGATACCCTTTCCTCGGTCAGACACTCAATCACAATGGCTTATTTTTATTTTAGGATAGAGTTGCTCATATTTTTGGTATTATTAATGCTTATTTTGTTTGGAAAATACACTCAAAAGCTTTTCTCCTTTGTACAGCTGGTTTTATTTTATTGAGAAGTTTATTCATGTGGATGCATCTTTGATTTTATAATGGAGCTTTAGCAGCAAACTTCCTAGAAGATGGTGCTGGAGTGAGCTTGTTGAAAGCCTTTCCTTTCTCATCTGTTTGCCTCTAGGCATTTTATGACCAGACAGATCTCCAAGAGAAAGTGGACAGTTTTAAAATCATCTTAAAGAAAAATTTTTTGTCAGATATTTACTTTGTGGGATTTGAACTCTTACAAAATGTTTCTTATAACTATTGTAGGGATGGAATTTAGGTTGTCATAAAGAAAAAAGCCTATTGATTTATTTTTAAACAGGACCTACCTTTTCTTTAGACTTCCCTTTGAAAATAATATATTAAAACACTGAAAGATACAGAAAAATATCTAATGTATAAAATGCATTTTGGTATTTGGAGGCAAATTAAGATTGGTTTGTTTTTTACAGTATGACTTCATTCAAATCTTTTAGAAAATGGTGAATTAAAAAGAAAAGCGTTTTAATATATATTTTCATTTTTTTCTGTACATAGGCTGTTTTCTACTGAGTTGTCATCATACAAATATATGATTTGCATCCCAGTTTTTACTGATTCATTGAGCAGATGGATAATTTTAAGGCACATGATACATGGTGCCAAATATCTAAAGAATAGCATCAGTTTATGCTGTCATGAAAAATGCATTCTTAGTTTTCACCTTCCTCCTCCCTCTTTTCACTTCTTCCTCCTTTCTTCCTTCTTATAACTCCATGAGGCTAAGGAGTAAACAGTGTCTGTCTTGTATCAGTTCTACCATTACTACTTGGCACATTGCAGGGACTCAGTAAATACTTGTTTACTGACTTTATTTAATTGATCACAACAGTGCCTTAATTATTCATGTACTTTGTTACAAATGAGAGTGAATGTATTTTTAGACATTCTTTAGTATTATCTCTTATTTTTAAAGAGTAAACCTTTATAGCACAAAACTGAAAAGTGCACATAGCATAAATACAAGACTCAGTGAATTTTCACAAAGTGAATGTACTGTGTACTCAGCATTCAGATCAAGATTACCAGCATTCAAGACCCCCTTTGCAATCACCTCCCAGCTTCTCAAGGGTAGCCTCTATTCTGACTTGAAAACACCATATTATTTTTACCTGTTGTTTAGTTATTAAAACTAGAGTTGTGTGTCCTTTTTGTTTGAGACACCTGTTCCAGTTAATATTCTCATTACTACATAGTATTATATAGTGTGACAAAGGTGTATTTAACCTGTGATTAATGGACATTTGGGTATTATCTGTTTTTGGCTCTTTCAAATAGCATATATTCACCATTACACTTGTACGTGCATTTTGGGGAGCATATATTTATGCTTTCCCATTGTGTATATTTACCTAGGGGTGGACATTCTAGTTCTGTATTTATATTTATATTAAGTTATATATATACATAAAGTGTTTTAATATATATATATTTATATATGTAAGCATTTTAATATATATATGTATATGTCAACTTTATATTAAGCTTTATAGATAGTTTCCAACAGTTTTCCAAAATGATGATTTTATTTTCCCTGCTCACCAGCAGTGTATAGGACAGTTCAGGTTATTCCACATTCTCACCAGAAACTTGACATTTTCCTTTCCTTTTCAAGTTAGTCATTTTGTTGAGTGTCCAGAGGTATCATGTTATAGTTTTAGTTTTCACTTCCCTAATGACTTAAGAAATGGAGCATCATTTCATGTATTAATTGACTGGATATTGTCTTTTGAAGTACCTGTGTGAGTCTTTAGTTAATTTTTCTATTGAATGATGTATGTCTTTTTCTCATATTTGTTAGGTATTTATACACACACACACACACACACACACACACACACACACAGTATATGAGACTTCTGTCAGAAGGTACTGGATTATCGGTACCTTCTCTGTAGGTTGCTTTTTCACCATCTTAATGGTGATTTTTCATGGACAGAAATTCTTAATTTTGATATAGTCCAAATTACGTATTCTTTTATGCTTATCTTATATATGAAATCTTAACCTAGTCTAAGGTCATTGAGATACTTTCCCTATATTTTTTAGAAAGTTAGATGTCTGTCTCAAAACTTGTTTTTCTAGTTGGTATGAGATATGAGTCAAGATTCCTGATTTTTATTTTATTTTTTTAAGAGTCCTTATTTTTAATATGGATATCTAGTTGCCCCTGCACCATTTTTTGGAAAGATCATTTATTCTTCACTGAACTGAAGTGTTACTTTTGCCCTTTATTGGCTCAGCTGTGTGTGTGTGTGTGTGTGTGTGTGTGTACACAAATGATATGGAAGTGTTTAAAGTAAAAAAGTAAATACCCTTTCTAGACATGTGAAAATGAGTAGATGCAATATATATGATTTGATTTGTATTCATTTAGCCCTATTTAGGGAAATTTATACTTTTTTTCTTTAGGTGGAGATAATGCTAAATATGTTTTACAACTTGCCTTTTTTACTCAGCTATGTCAGATGTCCTCTATAAAAATACATTGCCTCATCCTTCATAGCATTCCATAGCATGAGTGGACATTAATTTTTATGACAATTCCTCTAGGGACAAATATTTTGGAGGTCTCTATTTTTTTCCCGATTATGTATAAATACTTTGAGAGTAGTGTTACACATCTCTTATCTATAAGGTAGAATTCTAGAAGTAAAATTATTTGTTAAGACAGTATTTGGAAAAGGTTGCCCATTGTTCTCTAGAAAGGACAGAATATGTAGGTCTAACCAGCATTTTTAGCAGTACCCTTTTTTTTGTATATCTGCTAACACTGGATGTCATGACTTCTATAGTTGTGTCCATCTGAGAGACAGAACATAACCTCACAGTTATTATTTGTATCTTACTTGAAGTTGTATGAGAATGAGCAGTTTTCATATATTTCAGGTATTTCACAATCCTCTCATGCTCATTGCTTTTCATCTATATCAATTTATTATATCTAATTGAAGTTGTATAAGTCATCATCAGTTTTCTTTAGTTTCCCAGTTTACCCAGTAAGTTCTGAAGATAGTCATCTCATTTGCTTCATATAAATTTATCCAAAATTAAGCTTATAGTTTAAACCACGAATTATTTAATTCAGGCAAGGAGTCAAGTCACAGAGCAACCAGTTTATTGAGATTTTTTTGTTTGTTTGTTTTTTGTTTTAAAGATTTTTATTTATTTGACAGCGAGAAACACAGCCAGAGAGGGAACACAAGTAGGGGGAGTGAGAGAGGGAGAAGCAGGCTTCCCGCGGAGCAGGGAGCCCGATGTGGGACTCGATCCCGGGTCTCCGGGATCATGACCTGAGCCGAAGGCAGTCGCTTAACCAACTGAGCCACCCAGGCGTCCCAGTTTATTGAGATTTTTAAGGATTTTCTCAAATTTTTGTTTCCTTCCAATACCCATCTCTACCTTTGATAGCTAAACCATTGATAAGAGCTCTCACAGAGTTAAAGGTTTTCTTCTTGCTAGAGCTGGGGCTAGGGCAGGGCATAATTCAAGATAGGAAGGCTGCTTTTGTGGGAAAGGCTGGTCAGTGCTTATATCATCACTGTTAGTAAAGCTTCAGAATTCCTGAATCAGTTTTGCAAATTGGTTATTGTCAGATTGATTTCTGGAAATTGCCCCATTCTGGAGAAGTAGTTAGCCCGTATGGCTGAGAGAGAGCCAGAGACTGGGAGACTATCTCAAAATTCCCGGGGAGCCAAGTGTAATTTTAAAAACCACAAATTGATACAGCATTTTTCTATTTGGAAAGTAATGCTTCTGAGGGGAAGTTTAGAATATATCCACTTATAAAAGTACAAATTTTTATAAGTTAAGATTATGTAAAGACATATTAGCAGGAATATACAGGAGACACGATAATGTGGTCATACAGTTATGCTCAGTGTAGGCAAAGAGGAAGGTATTTTTATAGTTCTTAAAATTAACTATTACAGTGTTGAGAAATACTTGTGTAACCAGCCATATTCTTACCTCAAATTCCCTAAGAGATTGCCCCCCCACCATATAAATAATCAACCAATATAAACTGAAAGAATTGGGTCTCTAAGAAACAGTTTATAAAGTCTGTCAGTTCATTAATGACTGTCCAGATTCATTCCCTGAAACACAAACTCCAGTTCTTCCCGAATAATGAGCCGTTGTCACAGTTCCAATCCCAGTGCTGGCAGAATTCCTGCTAACCTTAGCTTACCCACTCTAATTTCTCATTTATATCATGTCCTATTTATCTCAGCCAATGAGATAAAAATTACTTCCTAGCCCTCAGTGACATAGTTCCATAAATCCCCAACATAAACATGTAGCAAAGCAGACAAACCAAAAGAGCCAATTCATTAACATTTGTAAATTCATGGCAGTCAGCAAGCAAGTGGCCATATTATTTATCTGCTTCAGAAAGGCATTCCCACAGATATTTATGGAGTGTCTTTTTTACCAGGCTGGGTGTGAGGGATGTAGCTCTTGCCCCACGGGCTCTGACAGGACTCTAGTCTTGTCTTCCTTTTTTAATATTTCCGTAAAGATTGCGCCCCAGTACACAACCTGGAGCAGTGCCTCGGTCCCCCTCCTTGGTTAACCTTTCATTTCAGGTTCTCTGTCCTGGGTTTCTGCTTTGTCCCAGTGGTAAATTTATCTATCTCTTGAGGTTTTAGTTGCCATTTAAAATACTTAGCAGGTTTCAACATGGATTTATAATTTCTCCTTCAACATTACTGACTTTGCATCTGATATGTGTATGCTTTTAAATGTTTCTGGTTTCATTGCTGCCGTAAAGCTCTCCTTTCTCATTAGCAGCTTTACACCCAAACTAGGTAAAAGCATTCTGACAGGCATTTGGTGGCCTTTTTTCTTTCTCTTTTTCTTTTCTTTTTTTTTTTTTTTTAAGATTTTATTTATTTATTTGAGAGAGAAAGTGTGGCAGGCACATGTGCGCATGCACATGAGTGGGGAGAGGGACAGTGGGAGAGGAACCAGCAGACTCCCTGCTGAATGTAGAGCCTGAGGCAGGGTTCAGTCCCAGCACCCTGAGATCATGACCTGAGCCAAAATCAGAAGCTTAATCAATGAGCTGCTCAGGCACCCTGTGGCCCTTTTTCTTTATCTTGCAGGTATTCTTCTCCTAAATCAGGCCCTGTCCTTGGTTTGTAGGCTCAAGTATTCCTCTCTTCCAATAGCTTTTTTATTTTTTTTTTAGTCTTTTCACTTGAAATTCATAGCACTTAGTCTATTTCACTTCTATTTGCAGTGCCATGAAGTCAGCCCTCTAACTGCTGGTGGGGAGATTTCAGTATTTTTCTGTATACCTGGCATTGCGTATATTTGCTCCTTCTCCCATACACCACCTTCCCCAAATAAAATCTGAGCCTTTTTTTCTGATCTTTATAACAAAACAATGCTCTCTTCCTTTTTATGGCTTGCTGGGCTTCTGATGGATTCTTGTAGGCCCACAGTGCTCTTTAGTGAGACTACCAAATACAGACATTATGAGCCAAATACTGTTTTACTCTTTTCTTGGTTCCTAGTGAATCTAGTCAGTGTGCTAGTTTTTCTCAAGGCTCTCTAAGGTTCTTTTTTCTCTCTGCTGTTCTCTATGTATACACATGCGGTGTAAATCAACATATTCTGGCTTTAGTGTTCTCTTTTCCATCTGTTTGCCTCCGACTCCCTACTCTCCAGTAGAGACTACTGTGAGCTAAGACAGATAGGCATTATGGCTTTGTTGAGCTCCTTAGTGAAGAGGGGAGCATCATTGATTCAGAAAAGCATGTTATATGCAGGGAGATCGAAATGTCTTGTGAGACAGACTCTTGAGAAGTATGCCCTTTATAATGGAAGTTTGTTAATCAAAGGTGACTCTTGGGTTTAAAACAGATGTTTTGTAATGAGGCATAAAAAATTTCACTGCTGTGAGCAGTAATCTGAGTCAGTAGGTATAACATGTCCTCATGTGGGTTGATTGTATTTTAGTCACTTCTTGGACTTTTTTTTTTTTTTTTGTAGACTCAGTGTCTTTGACTAAGAGAACTCTGTTTTGAGAATGCTATCTACAAAGATTCCTTTAGGAACAGTTGTGATTAGTCATCATTAGCCTATATGCTTCTTGAGGACCTAGAGCTTGTGTTTTTGTTTTTTCCATGACTGTGACACAGGGCCACTCATAGTACCTGGCACATAATGGTAATAAACCTGCTCATCAGAGAATAAAATCCAGAGCTCTTCCTGTGATTCGTAGAAGCTTTACAAGATCCAACCTCCCTGCTACCTCTTTCACACTCTCTTCCTTACCTCATTCCATCCACGTTGCCTTTTTGTAGTTGCTGGAACACATCAGTCCCACTTTATCATCGACTTCTGCTGTGTATTCTATCTGAGACACTCTTCTTCCATGTTGCTGCATAATGGACTCCCCTGCTTCTTTCTAGTCTTTGCTCTCATGGCACCTCTTCACAGATTCCTTCCCTGACCTCCATTTTAAATATATTTTTTGATTCTTTATATAAGAGGCTTTATCTTGACCTGATCTATTTTGTGGTTGTTTTTTACTGTATCTTGCCCTTTCTTGGAATATAAGGGGTTTGGTTGTTTAGATCACCACTGCATTTCTAGGGTCTGGAAGAGTGCCTGCTGCATAATAGGTGCTCAGTAAATATTTGTGAAATGTAAAGAAGTATTTAATGAATGCATGCTTACATATATGGTAGCTCTATAGCAGCAATGCTGTCTAGTTCCATAACAACATCTGATATTAAAAAAAAAAAAAAAAAAAAAAACAGGGGCGCCTGGGTGGCTCAGTTGGTTAAGTGACTGCCTTCGGCTCAGGTCATGATCCCGGAGACCTGGGATCCAGCCCCACATCGGGCTCCCTGCTCGGCGGGAGGCCTGCTTCTCCCTCTCTCACACCCCCTGCTTGCGTTCCTTCTCTGGCTATGTTTCTCTCTGTCAAATAAATAAAAAAAATAAAAAACAAAAAATCTTAAAAAACAAAAAAACATGGCGCCTGGGTGGCTCAGTGGGTTAAAGCCTCTGCTTTCCGCTCAGGTCATGATCTTGGGGTCCTGGGATTGAGGCCTGCGTGGGGCTGTCTGCTCAGCAGGGAGCCTGCTTCCTCCTCTCTCTCTGCCTGCCTCTCTGCCTACTTGTGATCTTTCTGTCTGTCAAATAAATAAATAAATAAAATCTTTAAAAAAAATAAAAAAGAAATTTTGATCTTTATTCTCTTGTTTCTCAGATGTGTAGTCCTGCCCAAGTTCTTACCCCCAGCAACTCATATTAAAGATCTTTCAGAATGCCTCTGTGGCTTACGCAGTTAAGCATTTGCCTTTGGCTCAGGTCATGATCCTGGGGTCCTGGGATCGAGTCCTGTGTCAGGCTCCTTGCTCAGTGGGGAGTCTACTTCTCCCTCTGCTTGCCACTCTCCCTGCTTGTGCTCGCTCACTTTCTCTCTAATAAATAAATAAAATATTAAAAAAGGTGTCTCGTCCTCTTTCTAGTACCCCCAAATTATTTGGGTACCATTAATTCCTCTAGCACAAATAGGACACTCATTTGTGCCAACCGATCCCTACTATCTTGGTCCCTTGTTTCTCTGTGAAGTGTTTGGCCCTGTATTGGTATTCCTACCATTATCTCATGGTGTGAGAAGATACTCTTTGTCTTGGAAACCTTCAGAGATCTTGTCCTTTCTTGGGTTGGTTTTAGAAAAAAAAAGTGGTATAAGGTGGTTGCACATATTGATCAAGAAGTTAAGCCCCGGGCACCTGGGTGGCTCAGTGGGTTAAAGCCTCTGCCTTCGCCTCAGGTCATGATCTCAGGGTCCTGGGATCCAGGCCCGCATTGGGTTCTCTGCTCAGCGGGGAGCCTGCTTCCTCCTCTCTCTCTCTGCCTGCTTGTGATCTCTCTCTCCGTCAAATAAATAGTCTTAAGGAAAAAAAAAAAGTTAAGCCCAAAGAGAAGGCAGAAACCTGTGAACCCAAAATTATGCCCACATTATATGATTGTCTTTGGTTCATCAAGTACCAGATTAATTGGCTCTTTTCTTTTCAAGGTACCTTAATTATGTCCTTTGTTGTTTTTATCGTCTGTACTTGGTAATATATGCTTCTGTAAGCCTCAGAATACTTGGTATTTTTTCCATGTACTAACTCCATAATGATCTTCATGATATTAGTAGTACAGGCTTTTTAGCGCTATTCATCACAGCAGGTGCAACACATTAGCACCAAAAAATTAGACCATAATGCAACAATACCTTATTGGAAGCATCCATAAATATCTCATAAAAGCTTAGAATTTCCTTAAGACAGTAACATCACTTCTAAAGAGCTTTCATCTGTTACCTTAGAGAGAATGATAAAATATTTAAGACATAACATAGTTCTGTATATTACAAACCGTGGCTCCTTAGGCTAGGTGGTTTTAAATTTATTTAGGTAGGCACTTTTTTTATATTCATACCTCACAAATGGAGCATTTTATCATTTATAATGTTGTTGTTGCCATTTTAGTAAATGAGATGGTTTATGAGCACTGTTCATCAATGAAACAAATGGCTTTTGTATTATTTGGCACCTGGTTAAACAATGTAAATTCTAAATTACTTTTTTATAAATTCTCTTTTTCCCCCTCACTGTCTTGTTTTTCCTTATTTGGCTGATGATTGACTGTTGAGAAGCTGTATTTATCCCTCTCTTTCCATTCCCACCCAAGATGGAGGAAAGGAAGTGCTGTCCATGCACCAGATTCTCCTTTACTTATTACGGTGTAGCAAAGCCTTGGTCCCCGAAGAGGAGATCGCCAATATGCTTCAGTGGGAAGAACTTGAGTGGCAGAAATACGCAGAAGAGTGCAAAGGCATGATTGTCACCAACCCTGGAACGGTATGTTCTGGTGCTTACACTTTCTAAGACCTTCTTTCCAGTTTGAATGTTCACAGAAACAATAACAGAACATTTTAAAAGTTTTAAGTATTCACTCTTATCCTTTGAGTAATATTTCCTTTTAAGTATTTAGTAAATAAAAAAAAAACTACAATGTAGTCATATTTAGTACTATGTTCATCTGATTAGTAAATTCTGCCCATTGTGTAGAATGTCAAAGTTTTTAGATATGTTCAGATCTGATTTTTTTTCTGAGAATGAAAGTAATATATCTTCATTATAAGAAGTTAAAAAAGTAGAGAAACAACCCGAAGAAGACAATAAAAGTTATCCATAATTCCATTTCCAGAATATTACTATTGACTTTTCTAGTCTCTTTAGAGACTTCCATATTGTCTTAAAACAAAATTGGCATCATACAATTAAATATTCATATTTAGACCTTTTTCTTCTCATTCTCTTCCAGAAACAACAATCACAAAATTATTTTTCTGTAGTCTTAAATTCCTTTCCAAGTGTAATTAAAAGGCTCTTAAGTGATTTAATTAACCCCCTATTATTGGACACCTACGTTGCTTTCAGAGTTTTGCTATCACCAATATTGCTGTATTGAATTTGTACATGTGTGTATAAACTCACACACATAAATATATATACATGTATGTATCTTTGAATATGTATCTGTTCAATATTTTAGGAAGAAGTCCTATAAGGAAGTTAATAGGCTGAAGATAGGCACATTTTTAAGGCTTTTGATACATGTAAATTGCCTTCCAAAAGGGTTGTAAAATTTGCACTTTGACTAAGAGTATATGAGCATGCCCACTTCTTCATATTGGTTATACTGTACTAGTTTAATAAAAAAATTGTCTGACAGGGAAAAAAATTATATAGTTCAGTTTTGTATTTATTTTGGTTTCTAGCACAAATTGATATTTTAATGTTTATTGGCCTTTCTTGTTTTCTTTTGATAATGGCCTATTAATATCCCTTGTCTAATTTTCTTTTGTGATATTTGTCCTTTTTTATTGATCCTTTGCCATACTTATTACAAACATTTCCCATTTCTTTGTTTCTTAAGTGTTTTGTATTAGAATTATTTTCTAATACTAATTTTTGAAGTAAAAGTGTAAAAAATTAAAAGCAGAGAATTAAAAGTTAAGTAGGTTTCTCTTCTGAAGAAAATACTTTTTTATATATTTGTATGAATTATAATTTTTTCTCTGAAGTATGTTATTGTTTTGTAAAATAGCTATATATTGGCATCTTATCAGGATAAAGTTTTCCAGAAACGGAGAATTAAAACATTTTCATATAAAGAAACAGAATAATCTGTTTAAACAAAGCTCTTGTTTTTAGAAGGCTGCCAAATTGTTTAATAGCCTTAATCCATAAAAATAAAAACTCTGGATCTACTTTTTGTAGCATGACAGTAACATCTGCACAAACAAAATGACTATTTGCAAATCAGATATTCCAGCTAATACTATTATTTCAGGCAAATACAGAAAATGAAAGTGTTTAATAAAGATATGTTTGAACATGAAACTTGTTTAAAATTTAAGAAAATCATACAACTTTTGCTATTATGTTGTTAGGCCACATAACTAATTGTTAAAGTAACCTTAGAAGAGATATACAGGTCATAGCATTATGACAGTGTAACTCTGAATTTGACTTTTCTTCTTTACACGGTTGCATAAATTTATATTTCTTCTGCTGGTTTTATAGCGGGATCAGAAGATGGGTGGGAGTGAGGGTGCTGGGAGACACATCTTTTCATTTTGGTGGGTCTGCTTGAAGAGTCCCATGGTCTACAGTGCACACTTGGGAAATACTTTCACTTGGACATCTTTCCATGGTGTGATTAACATTTCCAGAAACCCTAGAGTCAATTGGAGAGCTTTTGAAAATGTATGAATGCCCTGATCATCCCTGCCCCATGTATGCTCCCAAGTAATGGCCCCCCCCAAAAAATATATATGTATAATATATATATAATATATATATCCATCCCTAGGTGCTTTTTTGATACACCCATTCATGGTTTTGAGCCATTGGCATAGAAGGACATTCACTCCATTATCATGATTATCATTTAACGCATTTGTTGGGGGACTACTATGTGAGCCAGGTGCTAGTGAAGTCTGTAGATAATTTATTCTGTTTCTCCAAGCACAGACTCATGACATAACCAGGTGAAAGAAGTCTGTGATGAATTGTTGAATCCGTAGACTAGTCAGCATAAAAGCCAGTAAGGAAAGCCTGTAGTTTCAGGTGAGATCACTGGACCAGGCTGCCAGGGATATTTCATAAAGGCTACAGGGAGGTCTTTAAGGAATTGAAAAATTGTATAACTTACTGGCATGATTAAATGTATATACTTGGGAGGATATATGGCCAATTTTGAAGATAATGAAACCAGATTAGTCAGGATGAAAGGTTTATGTTAAAAAGTAATCAGAAATAAATTAAGCAAGGTAAGATTGGGTGCCTGACTTGGGAATGTTAAAGTTAATAAAAATATGTTTAAAAGAGGAAAATATCCTAAAAACTGAGTATCACAAAAACGTCCTTTCAGTATATCTTTTGCAAAGAGAGCAGAGTAAACATGGCACCACGTTCATCCTCTGTAGTACTTGCTTTGAAAGATTACCCAGTGGTAAGAATATTGGGGGAATTTATTAAATTTTTCAAGCTGTTATGGTCACATTAAGTACTTTATTGCTACAGAACCTAGAAGAATTAATCTACATCCTGAGGCATTTTATCTCTGCCAGGGAGTACTTTGGCCATTAGTGAGAATATTTTTTATTCTTCCTCAAAGCTGGTATGATGGATGTTGTAGGGTGTGGTCAAAGTCTAAAACTTATTTCATCTCTCCCTCTTTTAAATTTAAAGATGCTATAGATATTTTAAATCACTATTTCCTTGGTTGATGCCATAGCATAGTGTTTAAAATCATGAAAACATGAATAATTCACTAGCGTTTTCAGTTGTGGAATTTTTCTTTTCTTTTTTTTTAAAGATTGTATTTATTTATTTATTTGACAGAGAGAGATCACAAGTAGGCAGAGAGAGAGGAAGAGCAGGCTCCCTGCTGAGCAGAGAGCCCAATGTGGGCCTCGATCCCAGGACCCTGAGATCATGACCTGAGCCGAAAGCAGAGGCTTCGACCCACTGAGCCACCCAGGCGCCCTGGAATTCCTCTTTTAAAACTGTATCCTGCTGCTTTGATATACAGAATCTTGGCAACAATTCCTAGACCTAAGTAATATGTTGCTACTGATGATAGGCATTTAAAATAATTATATATTAGGTTACCTGTGACCAAAATCTTCTCTGGTTTATTAATTTTGAGAGCAGAGTCAACTTTTTTAGATATCTAGTGACCTTTGACCATTAATTGACTATCAGATATTCTTTTAAAACTTAAGTGTAAGTTGTTTTTTAACTAATGGGTATAAATTTACACAAATCTATTTACTTTGTCACCTGCTTGGATTTGTCAGATGGCTGACTGGGGCTACAGCCTGGGGTATCCAGCTTGTTTCAGTTGCTGGAACGTTACCTAGTTTTACCATTGAAACCTCTCTGTCCTGGACAAACCAGCCCACCATCCAGACTCTGGTTGTGGGCATTGCTTTATGACAAAATGAAGCTTATTGGCCTCCACATAGATCAATTCTATAGCATTTGGCTCTGAAGCAACTGAGCCAACGATGCCACAATCTCCTGGTAAGAATTTAGTTTCTAATTAGGGACTGCTGTCGGAGTTGAGAATAAAATAAGCAAGGAGGTTGCAAAAACTCTATGATTTTACCAGCCTTTTACAAACAAACTTTTAGGATAAAAGAAAGGTATTTGTTCATTGAAGAAGGAACTACCTGTTTACTTCTTCGTTTATTTAGATTTTTTAAAAATGAGGCTTTCTGTTAAAATTTTAAAATGGACTGCATGGACATAATGAGAAGCTTACCCATTTGATTTTTGTGTCACCATACATTCTATTTTAAAGGTGTAGAATTAAAGGAATACACTGGATCAGGAGCAAGACAAGGATGACCACTTTCATTCAACATAGTAGTGAAAGTCCTAGCCAGAGCAGTTAGGTAGGAAAAAGAAATAAAAGGCATCAAAATTGTGAAGGAAGAAGTAAAACTGACACAATTTATAGATGCTATGACTTTACATATAGAAAACCTTTAAAGATTCTGCCAAAAAACTGTTAGAACTAACAAAATAAATTCAGTACAGTTGCAAAAAATCAGTACACAAAAATTTGTTACATTTTTATAATATACTAACAGTGAACTGTATAGGAGGTCCTCAAAAAAGTAAAAAATATCCATCAGTTCTACTTCCAAAGAAGACATAAATGGCCAACAGGCACATGAAAAGATACTCAATATCACTAATCATCAGGAAAATGCAAATCAAGACCATGAATTATCACCTCCTACCTTTCAAAATGGCTATTATCAAAACAAAAAGAAATAAGTATTGGTGAAGATGTGGAGAAAAGAGAACTCTTGTGCACTATTGGTGGGAATGTAAATAGGTGCAGCCATTGTTGAGAACAGTATAGGAGGTCCTCAAAAAAGTAAAATATATGATCCATCAGTTCTACTTCTGGGTATTTTGAAGAAAACAAAAACACTAATTCAAAAAGACATGCACTCCGTGTTCAATGCAGTATTATTTACAATAGCCAAGATATGGAAAAAAATCTAAGTGTTCATCAGTAGATGAATGGATACACACACATAATGGAATACTGCTCAGGCATGAAGAAGAATGAGGTTTTGCCATTTGCAACAACATGGATAGACCTTGAAGGTATTACCCTAAGTGAAATAAGAAAAAGACGAACACTGAAGTCATACAATCAAAAAAACAAAGGAAATGAACAAACAAAGCAAAACCAAACTCAGATACAGAGAACAGATTAGTGGTTGCCGGAAGTAGAGTGGGGGGCGTGAAGAGGAGTGGGCAAAATGAGTGAAGGGGATCAATACATATAATCTGACTGTAAGTCAGTATTGTGTTGCATATTTGAAAGTTGCTAAGAGAATTGATCTTGAAGGTTCTCATAAAAAGTTTTGTGTCTTTGTATGGTGACAGATGCTAATTAGAATTATTGTGGTGATCATTACATAGTGCATACAAATATTGAATTATGCCCAGCACCTGAAACCAATATAATGTTACATGTGAATTATACTGCAATTTTAAAAAAAAGGAAAGGAAAACAAGGTACACCCAGAACTAATGGAAAAAAGTAGAGAGGCATCTGCATTCCGAATAGAAGTAAGCCATTCATTTGAAATGTGAAATGAAACAGACTAAGCCAGCATACTTCTTCCCCTTGTGTGGAATATTTCCCCTGTGCCTTTGAGGTTAAGGAAAAGTTATATCTGACTAGGTGTCCTTTTAAAAGTTTAATTTTTAAAGGTTTCGATGTGGACTGCAAAAAAGGACAAAATCATTGTTCATGATGCCAAATGGCATAGACTCATTTACAGGGATGACATTATAGTTTTTATATAGTATAGCTGCTATGATTAACAGGTTTTAAATGACTTTTTCCCTTGGGGGATGAGGCTTTCCCAGAAAAAATCCTATTAATTTCTTCGTTACTTGGGTTAAAGTCAATACTGAAAGATTTCTTATGGGAATAAATGGCTTTGATTTTTCTCTCTAGAAACCTAGCTCTGTCCGCATTGATCAACTGGATCGTGAACAGTTCAACCCTGATGTGATTACTTTTCCGATTATCGTCCACTTTGGGATACGCCCTGCACAGTTGAGTTATGCAGGAGACCCACAGTAAGATATTTCTCGGTGTTTGTCTTAGCCAATTTCACCTTCTACTAACAACTGAATTAGCAGAGGAATATCCTTTAGTGGATGTTTTCTTATTAAAAAATTAAGACCTGAAATGGACCATGTTTTCAAATTTAGGTTACCAAGTGAAACAAGTTTTGGTAGCTCCTGAAGAATTATTTTCTCTATTGATTTGACTGCAGGAAATTATTATTCAATAGATTAGCCTTGACAATTTTGGTCACCATGAGTCCCGTGTATTTTTAACTTTTAAGGAACTTTTCCTTTATTCATCATTATAATATTTATTATTATTATTTATTTTTTCAGTGCACTCTAGAGGAAAGTAGCACCATGTTGATTCCTAGCACTGCCGGATTTATGCAGAATTCTATTTTGGGAGGCATCTTAATAAGAGCTCAAGATCCCATGCAAAGTCAAGGGTTGCATTGTAAGGAGAAGGCATGACTTCTGACTCTTAGAATTGATACTACTTTTCACAGTTGAGCTTTTTCCAACTGGCTTGTTAGTGTTTTTCTGGGAGAAGATGAGGATGTGTGGGAATGGAAATAGTACCATTATATTCTTCGGAAGTGTTTGGATTTCCTACCTCGGTAAACAAACAAACAAACAGTTTCCTGACTTAATTTTTTTTTTAAAGGATTCATAATGGGAGAAAAGGGCATGGGAGATTTTCAATTCATAAATACAATTCTGGCTGATATATTAGAAGAGGCTAAAGGGTTTTGTTCTTTTTTTTCCCCCTTTGGATAAAAGTATGAAGCAGTGAACCAGGCACTGTGTAAGTACTTCTTTCTTTCCTCCATTCTCTAAAAAAATTGTTACCAAAAAGGAGACACCCAGCTAAGACCAAGAAAGGAGCAGTTTCAATATGGCAGAAAATTCATTCAAAGTCCCTTCTTGTCACAAATGTTAGTAGAATGTGATAGGCTCTCGTGGACTCTCAGATGGCAGGGCTGTGTACTGCTACACGACTGCATTTCTCTTCCTTCCCAGGACGCTTTAACAGGATCCTTAGACTGATCCAGCTTGTCACATTATTTGGCTGCAACAAATATGCTTATTTTTGTATGGTAAATACAAATTGGTGCACACCATTTGTCTTTTTCCCTCTCCAGTGGAGAAATGGATACAGCTGTATAGCTTGGGTATTGGCACAAACGGCGTTCTCTTTTCTAATACTCTCCAACTTTTACTTTCAGTGTAGGCAGTTCAGAGACCGACTGTGTCCTTGTTAATAAGGGGGTCTTTATTTCAACAACCTTAGAAAGTACATACTTAAATAAAATAGGTAATGATGAGAAATAATACATGTTTCTGTTGGTTTTTACGTGTCTTTGGGAATTCTTTCCCGAGAGACTGGGGCATATATAGTGACAGCTCATTTTCAACACAGATGTGTAATTATCAGTGTAATCACTAGGTTCCAGGTGACTCTTGGTCATCCTGCCCTACTGCCCCAAGATCAGAACCTTCCTTAAAATGAAGGTTTGTTGCCATTAAGAATATCCGAAAGAATGTAATTTATGATTCAGCAGGCCTATTAAAACAGCTGGTTTTATTGCACTTCAGATTCTCCTGCTTTTTTGTCTGAAATGTCTGTCTGTCCTTTTCCTTAGGTACCAGAAACTGTGGAAGAGTTACGTGAAACTTCGCCACCTCCTAGCAAATAGTCCCAAAGTTAAACAAACTGACAAACAGAAGCTGGCGCAAAGGGAGGTTGGTATCAAATCCTGTTCTTCCAGGATTAATGATGATGTGCTTCACGTTTATAGAATAAGATGGAAAAACACTTCTTTAAAAAAAAAAAAATCATACTTTTCTTAACTCACATTAGTAAACAGATTGATTTTTTTTTTTTATCTTTTAGTATCTAAGGGAGCATTACCCCCACTATTCTACTAAAAAGACCTGTTTCTTAATGGATTCTAACCATGGGAATTAATATATCTTTTAGAAATTTTTCAAATTTTACAATTGCTGGGTCAATCTTTTATGATAATACTATCCATAATATAATTTGGGTCTTACTCAAATTTCTTGGTCTTAAGGTTGTAAAAGATTGCCGTCCATGTGTCTTCCGTATATCTGTTAGTTTAGCAGGGTAAACTTAACAAGGTTTTATATCCCAAATTTTGTATTTTTTACTAATGGATAGTATTATCCCTTTGTTCCAGGATTATTTATTTTTAGTTTTTAATTCATAATTTTAAGAATAAATGGACTCAGTATCAACATAAATTTTGTCTCGTTGAGGTTTTATTTTGCTTTGGGTTTGAGAGTTTGAGGCTTGGAAAAGTGTTTGAATTCTGGTCCTGTCACTTTTTGTGACTTGAGCCAGATAGCTTCATTATAAAGAGGGAACCAAGGCCAAGGGAGACTGACTGAAATTTCTCTCTGTCGTTGAATCTGGGGAGAAAGGTGGTTTTGTGGACTTCTGAAATACTCTATTTTACTTTCCTCCAATGTTATTTGACCTGTAGTAGCCATTTAATCAATCGTGCAGGCTGTGTGATGGTTCCTGTTGTTATGAATTCCTGTGAGATTTTTTATTGAATAAACTTGCAAATATAAATTTTTTTATAATTAATTATTTGAAGGGAGGTAAAAGGGAAGAGTCGGCTCCTAATTATATCTTGCAGAAGTTTTAAATCATTGTCTTTTTTAAATAAAATGTACCCTTGCTGCAAGAGGTTTTGTAAGGGTTTTGCAAGTTAGAAGGCAGCTTTTAGAATTATGTGGGTTGCAGATTAATTTACTGATTGTCTTTCTTAGATGTAAATGCTTAACATAAGGCTTGATATAAATATAATTTCCATATGCTAATTTTAAGTCCCAAACATCACATTTTGTTTCTTTTATCAGCAAAAGGGCATTTTTTTTTGTTTGAATTCACCAGATTGGCCGATTTGGTTTAGATTTTTTCTTATCTAGTTACCAGGAAAGGCCGGCTTATACCCAAATCTTTGAGCATACTGGCCTTCATTTCAGGTAAAGTATTGTAATTTGACATGAAGTGGTTTGGATATCTGAACATAAGGGTGATAGTGAATGAACCCAGCTTATTTTCAAATGCTTGATGTTTGGCTTATTACTGCTTTACAACTGTCAGGTTACTCATCATAATGAGTTCTTTTCTAGGAAGCGCTCCAAAAAATACGACAGAAGAATACAATGAGGCGAGAAGTAACAGTGGAGCTAAGTAGTCAAGGATTTTGGAAAACTGGCATCCGTTCTGATGTCTGTCAGGTGATGATACCTCTGAGAACACATTTATACCTATATATCTCTTTCTTGAAAAGGAATCTGCCTCTAAAGTTTTCCTAATTCTGTTAAGTTTCTATAGAACATACTATCTTGTAGCTAAATGGAACGCCAACCATAAATTGTTTTCTGTTGTTTCGGTTTTCTTTTTATGTCAGTTTTCATGTCTTGTTTAGGTGTGTGTGGGTGGGTGAGTGGGTGGGTGTGCGTGTGCATGCACGAGCACGGTGGTGGGGTGAGTGGGGGAACAGTTACTTAGTAATGCTAAATTGTGTCTGCATGTTGAGTGAAGGCAAGTGTATTCTTCAAATACACCTGCCTATGTGCAGCGAATGTGTGAGTGCTTATCCAAAGAGATACTCCCAAGAGCTCTATAGGCAGACTCCTGAAGATAGTGTATCTGAACTTTCCAGACTGATGACCCAAACTTGCACTGCAGAGAACTGAAGGCATTAATGAACAAAATCAGTATAAATTTCATATATGAGCCAAATGGTAATAGTTTTTCCTTGGGTGAACTAATAGAGGAACATTTCAGCTATATATAACTGTCACTGATAACTAATTTTGTTTTCCCTGCATGTGGAATTTATGCCAGATAGAGAACCCTAAAACCCAGCATATTCACTTCTTCTTTTGTTATGATTGATACTGGTTCTGCTCTGTAGGAATTACAGTCAAGGCAGTGAGTACCCAGGCAGGGGTCAGGTAGTGTAGTTTGCCATGTTCAGCCTTTGGGAAGAATACTTACAGGCTTCCACTCACTCTGTTTTGATGGTAGCATGCATGGTAATAAGCTCAAGCTGTCTTGGGTATTTATTTCATCACAGCGAGGTATTTTTTTTTTAAATCAGTGTTAGCATTTAATTATTATATAGAACAGTGGGATTTAATCTTATTATTAAAGGTATTGCAAGGCGATTCATTTACATTGTGATGTCCAGAGTTACATACTTTTGTGTTAAGATGGACTGCTATTGATGCCATATTACTAGATAATGTGAGAATAATTTTCTACCATGGCAGCCGGCTGTGTCTACCAAGTCTTCAGTTATTTTGCTAACTGACCAATTTTTCTTTTTTACTATAAGTATTCAGAAGTGTCTTCAGCTGTTTCTTTCTTAGGGCCTTGGAGCTATACTATCCAGTTTTTCTGTTTCTCTAAAACCGACATAATGTCATCTTAAGGTAGACATCATAAGAACACTGAGCAGAATGTTCAACAATCTGCTCAAAATCTGGTGCTGTCAGTGAGAATTCAGAGTTGATAGAGACATCATAAAATTGTAGAGCATTAGTACCTGGAAGGGGCCTTAGAGATCTTTCAGTTCAGTGGGTTTTAAACTTAATGTTTTTGGTTAACTTTGAACTTCTTCTTTAAAAAAACCAAACAAACCCTGTAGAGCCCTAATTTGTAAAAAGATAAAAAAGAACTGATTGGTGGGTGGTGGGTATGGAAGGAGTATCTGGTTGTACTAGATTTCTGCCCTGTGTAGCAGCACCCTAAGGCAGTTTTGCTCCTCAGAACACAATTTTGTTTAAAAGCATTGAGGGGTGCCTGGGTGGCTCAGTTGGTTAAGCGACTGCCTTCGGCTCAGGTCATGATCCCAGAGACCCGGGATCCAGCCCCACATCGTGCTCCCTGTTCAGCGGGAGGCCTGCTTCTCCCTCTCTCACTCCCCCTGATTGTGTTCCCTCTCTGGCTGTGTTTCTTTCTGTCAAATAATTATAATCTTAAAAATAAATAAATAAACAAACAAACAAACAAATAAATAAATAAATAAATAAAAGCATTGAGCCCTTTGCCCCCCTTTATTTTGGTCAGGTGCTGGATAATCTGTTCTACTGCAGTTCTGTGTTCATCTGTGTCACAAATATCTTAGTCTGGCTTCTCGAGCTTGATTAGAAGCAGCCGGAGGACGAGGTTATCATCTCCTTATGTATTATATTTCACATTCTGTTTTGAGATTGGCAGGCAAAAGCACTTAGTTCATTTGACTAACTGGTCAGAGAAATTGGACCCTGACTAAAATTCCTGCCAAGGTGACTACTCCTTGATCTAATAATAGTCCCTTCCTCTGTAGGACCCCTTCTTCCAAAGCCAACTGCCATCTGTTTAGAAGCCATGTGTCCAGTCTCCAAGTATCCTATTTTTGACAAGAAATGTTGGCCTTATTCAGTTTCTTAACCTAGAATAAATGTTTCTTTTTGTGTGTGTTCCTCAAATAAAATGGCAGGTGACATCTAATAATGTAGTCTAAAACATTCAAAAGAAAGGCATGTAGTATGTTTGGTGAGGAAGAATAAGAATCTGAGAAATAGGAGTTAAATGAATACCTTGAATAATCCTGAAGCCTGTGAATAGATAGACTCATGCTTAATTTTAAGGGAAAAAAGCACTCCTCTAAAATCCTCAGAGGTGGGCATAGGGGAGGGATTCTTTATTTGGTAATTCATTGATTAGTAATAATTGGTAGTAGGTTTGTGGCAAAAGCTTTGTGATGTTATCTGACTGCTATTGGAGGTAAAACTGTTGTGATAAATCTAAGGTGGAGAAAACTAAGTACCATCCTCTCATTCTAGAAGTATAATTTCCCAACCAGAGAAGTTACTAGGATTTTTATGAGGTTAGAAGATTTTTTTACCTGTTGCCCCAGTGCACATTAGGAGGAATGGAAATCTAGGGCTGGGCCTGGAACTTGTAATTACATGTGGCCTAAATGCAGGACTTGAAGCTATGTTCAGAGACAAAATACTGAAAGTTGTTTTTGTTTTTTTTTCTGTGTTGCTGTTTATTACAGTGACTTCTGGGTAATATGGGGGAGGGGGAGCCGGAATTAAAACCTGAAACTAAGACTGAAAAATTCAACAGTATGCCTCAGAGAAGGCAGAAAGGCAACATGTTGCTACAAGATCCGTATTTTAAGAATGGGGTTCTGCCCAATGGCATTGAATTGGTATCTTACAGACTTAGGTACTGGTACCCTCTGTTTTGGTAAGGAGGTGGCTCATGGGAATCCGTAAACTGAACCATAAGAATGGAGAATGGATAAAGGTGACAGAGACATCAAAAAAGGTGCAAGAAATCTGCAACCATCATGGTCATTTAGCCCACAAAAGGCTTAGGCTGTGCTCCGGGGTAACTTCTTGAGAAAACTAAGGAAGCACAGGTGCGTGGAGAATTGCTGTTAGTGCTGGGAAAAGGAGCTGAGTTGCGGTGGTTGGTCTTTGTACTGAGCAGACACAGGGCTGTATTTGGACTCATTAATAGCTGTGCTGTTTTCCCAGAGACTCTGAAATGGAATGGAAGGCTGCCGTGCAGTATGACACTAACTGATATTTTTGTTCCATGATCTATCAAGGGGTGACTGAATCATGAAAATAGGGGTAGCCATCTTTTCAAAATAATTTAATTTTTCTTTTTAATATAAACAAACACACATACATGCTCTTTGTTTGGCCTCCCATCTATCAAATTGTTTTTGTTATATGGTCACTATGAGGTCCATTTTCTTTGCTTTTTTATTTTCTTTTTATATCTCATTGAATTTAGGGAGGTTTATAATTCTGTCCTAATGGTTATCTTTATATTTACACCTTTGTAGTCTGTTGAAACTTCTCCCTCTGCTCCTGTGTGTGTGCGTCCCATTGTCCATTACTGAAAATGACTACTGTTTACTATTTCTTGTGCTCCTCTTATCCAGCTTCTAATTTGAAGTGATTATCCTTTTGCTGCAAGTTAATATCTGTGAGATACACAGCAGCCTCATCCCTACTCTTCATGGACTTCACGTTTTCCCCTCATTTTCTGATAGTTGTACTAATTGTATTTTTCATATTGTTTATCGGTCTGTTTTGCTAATTTAGTTGCTCAGTTTTTATGAGAGAATTTAAATAGCTTTACACTTATTTTTTTAATTTTCATTATTTTTTTTGTACAATATTTAAGGGAGCCTTTTTTTTTTCAGTGTTCCAAGATTCATTGCCCATTCCCCACACCCAGTGCTCCATGCAATAGGTGCCCTCAGTACCCACCACAAGGTTCTCCCATCCTCCCACCCCCTTCCCTCCAAGTACCTCAGTTTGTTTTTGTGTCCAAAGTCTCTCTTGTTTCGTTTCTCTCCCTGAATTACCCTACTTCCCATTTACTTTCCTTCTCCTACTGTCTTCTATATTACCCCTTATGCACCGCAAGTAAGTGAAACCATGTGATACTTGACTTTCTCTACTTGGCTTATTTCACTCAGCATAATCTCTTCCAATCCAGTCCATGTTGCTACAAAAGTTGGATATTCATCCTTTCTGATGGAGGCATAGTATTCCATTGTATATATGTACCACATCTTCTTTATCCATTCGTCTGTTGATGGGCACCTTGGCTCTTTCCACA
>PITA01012529.1:0-61529 GCA_004023965.1 Spilogale gracilis
CTCATAAGTTTATCGTGATCAAATAAGCTGAAACGTGTCAGGTCCTTCTAGAAACATCATCGGCGTGGGCTACAAACAGGGTGTTGGGATATGATGCAAGAAAGCTGATTAGACCCATGGGCTGTGCGAAGGCAGGAGAGCAGCTCTCGCTGTTAGGGGGTGAATTGTGTCCCCCAAGAGCCACCCGTTGCACTCCTAAGTCCAGTGCCTCAGGGGGACATTGGGGCGCTGTAGGAGTAGTCCGCTGAGAGGTCAGGTTAGAGTCGAGTGGGTCCAGAATTCATTGTGACTGGCTGTACGACCCTGGAGAGGCAGACTTATCTTTTCCTCAGGAGAAAAGTCACAAGCATGGACAGCATCATTTGAACTGAGGACAGGGAGGGGATGATGCAGGCCTGAGCCAGGGACACCCAGCCTGGCCAACAGCTCCCAGAACCTAGAGGTGAAGCCTGGAACAGAGTCCCATCCCGGCGCGCAGGGAACCAGCCCTGCCCAAGCCCTGGTCTCAGGCTTCCCGCCTCCAGCCCTGGGAGCGAATACGGGTCTGGTTCAGCCCCCTGGTTCCCGGTGCTTTGTTACGGAAGCAGGCCCAGGGAACTGGGTCGAAGGACTCAGGCCCTGCTTCTCCTCCACAGGGAAACTCGTGGTCTGGGTGAGGACTGCTTGTGCTCTAATGAAGTTTCTGTTCCCCCAGGACACAAAGGGGTCTCCCTAGATTCAGGTGTGGACTAGGTAGCACAGACGAGGCAAGGCCCCTGACATTTCACCACGTGCATGTGGCATCCCCTTTCCTTGGATAGATTCTTGGGTCTGCCTGCTCCGCATGCTGCTATCATGGTCTCCGAGATTGGGACAGCTTGTCCCCCCACGCCCAACACAAGCCACCTACCGCTCCCTCACAGCACTGTCCGGAGACAGCCGGAGCCTGTTCTCTGCCTTCCCAAGGCCTATCCCTCCCCACGCCGACTAGCCCCTCGGTCTGGGAAGCCCGCTGCCCTCTGGCCTGGAGCTCCCCCAGAAGCTGCATTTCCTGCAGCGTCCCTCCCTTGGGGAACGGGGAGCCCGAGTCCCCTGGGCTGTGGGTGCTGCGATGCCTCGGTGTCAGAGTCGGGGAAGGCCCCGGGTCACGGGCACAACACACAGCGCTGTGTGCGGATGAGCCGCTCTGGCGAAGTCCCGAAAGACGGCTATGCTGCCTTCACTTGGGGCTTTATGGCTCCCATGTGGCAAAAACTCAGAGAGATAACAGGTCTGGTGCTCAAGAAGTGTTCGCAGATCTGCTGCTGTTCAATCCTAAGTAGGATGACCTAGAACAGGGGTTTGCAGCCCTTGGGGGATTCAGCGAGGGAGTGGAGCTGAGGGGCTGTGGGCGAAAGCCCGGGTGCGGCCCCAAACCTGCAGCCCTAGCGGCTGGGCTCGCAGCAGCTCTCACATCAGTTTTCCTGATGCTGCCTTCGAGGAGAGGAGGACACGGGCAAGATCCCCGAGCGTGGCCGACGTAGGATGAATTGTAAAGCATGCACACTCTGCTTTCCTATAGAAAATGTATGTAAACATGCACATGAATGTCATTCAGGTTCCTATACCCGCATATCCAACCGTCAAAGAATCTAAAACGCCAATTACCATCTGGTGAGGACTATTTATAACACTGACATAGGTGGGAGCCCGACATTAAAAGGGGACCTGAGCTTCCTTTTCCCCACCGCACCTCCCAGGCATCCGTGCACCTGCCCTGTCGGTTGCCGGGCGCAGAGTTGCGGGGACCCCCGGGCTCGTAGCTGCCTGCATTTGCTTTGACATCTGCTTCTGGGACCTGAGTCCTGCACACACGGTTCTTCCTTAAGGAACAAAGGTCCACAGGGATGTCTGTGCCCCGTGTGCCCTCCCTCCCTGCCAGGACAGGTGCACACACACATACACACTGAAGGAAGCAGGAAGCAGAGAGGAACTGCTCACTTGCCCGCTGGGTCCCCGCCTGCTCGCCACATGGCTCCCAAGGCATCTCCTGGGCTCGGTGCCTCCTTAGGCTCTTGCTGCTGCTTCTTCCACAGAGAAGCAAAGAAACAAGCAAGATCCCTTCCCGGGTCCACTCTCCCTGGCTGCTACCCGCAGGTTTTTGGGTCTTTGCTTTTCCTGGCCAGCTTGTCTCCTATATTCCGACCTCTATGCAAATGTTCAATAATAGTGAACAAGCCTGTAAACATTTCACCGGAAGTGCATTGCCAATGGTCCCGCGAAACTGGCCTCCGCTGCACACGGCCCTTCTCAGCGCCCAGGCTGCCCTCCTCACGCCCAAGGCCTCCCCTGCTCCTGGGCTGCACCCTCCCGGTGAAGCCAGCCCTGACCACGCTACGTCCCGTGATTTCCTGACCCCGTTCCCGTTATTTGCACCCACGGCCCCAAGACTGCAAACACATTGACGTTACGTACATTTAATTTACAGTCGCTGTCAGTCGTCTTTCCCGACCGTGACTGGAGCTCCTCGAGCCCTGGGGTCTCTGTCTATCTGCTCATGGTTGTCCTGGCACATCTGTAGGCAGCCTGCAGATATTTTTAGATAAATACATCAATAGAGTTACTATCCTAAAAGACCAAAAAGAAAAAAAAAAATACCTGTAAGTCATTTATAGGGAAACTTAATCAGGGCTCTGGAATCTGGAGCTCCAGGACCCACTAGGGGTGTTGCTTCTGCCCAGCGGGCAACTGCCCATGTCACTGTACTTTGGGGACACTTGGCCCCTGACTTCCAGAAGGGCCTTCTCCACAGGTTCTCAGCTCTTTCCCTTCATCAGGGGGGCTCATATGTGGAAGAAAGTGGACTCACTATCCCTGCTCATCGGCGACCTGTTCTAGAGACCGGCCCGCCCTCCACGAGGCTCCCAGTCCTTCGGTGTTCTGCTGCTTCCTTTGGGGCCAGGGGAGGGCGGGCGTCCCTCTGCCACCTGCCATCCTGAGTGTGCCCCCCACACTAGACGGGGTGGGCACACGGAGCCTTGGGGCTCGGCAGCAGCCTCCGAGCTAGCTTTACTGGAAACAGCAGATATTTAACCTGCCTGCTTCTTGCATTTCTCAACTGGCACGGAATCGTCCATGAAGAGCAAGAGTGAGTGCTTCTCCCCTAGATTTCTCAACAGTGCACATGGAAATCAATGAGTGAGCCTTTGATGCCGAATGTTTAACTACCTTGTTTTTTCTCCTCTAAAACCCCAGTTCAGGGGCGACTGCGATCGCCCTTCAATAAATGTTGCTGAGCAGAAAAATATAGACACCGAACATCATTTTATTTATGACAGAAACATTCTCTGATGTACCCAGGAGGAACACCTTACATAACCTTATTTTTGTATTAATTGGCTGAGTCGAACATCTATGATGCAGGGCATTTTCAAGGTGCCTAGCAAAAGATTCTGGAAGAATTACTCATTTGTCAGCAAGGTATTTGGTCTGCTACTTTTCTCTCCTGGGGAGAAGGCAGTACCAGAGCCTCACCGTGAATGGCTAAGTCTAGCTACAGGAGTGATTTCCAATGGTCAAGATGTTTCATAAAGAAATATGAAGCGAAAAAAAATAAAATAAAATAAAAAAAATAAAAAAATAAAAAAAAAAGAAATATGAAGCGGTCATGTCACATAAGGAATATAAAGAAAAAATAAGAAAGGAAAAAAAAGAAAAAATCAGTGTGCACTTCATGGAAACCCACCCTGTGATTAATCCCACCATGTCCAGCTCAAGAGAAAGGACATCTCGGGAGGGACCTTGGGCCGCTGCCCCGGCTGCCAGGGCAGTGTGCTGAGCTGTCGGCGTTCGCAGGGGTCAACATCCACAACACAGGGGCAGTCCTGACGGGGGTCCTGGGCAGGGCTGGGGTTCCCCCGCGTGTCCGTGCTTCCCGAGTGGAGAGATGCCCCACGCACAGGGGGTCGGGTCAGCCAGGCGATGTCCCATCGCATACCTGCTGCGACCCAGAGGCCCAGGGTCCAGTCCCCCAGCCCCGCCTCCCCTCCAGCGGTCCCCGGGGCTCCGAGCCCCCTGTGTGCTGCACGCCCACGACCCCGGGTCGGCAGGGTAAACACGGGAGCCCGCCACTGGAGCTGCGGAGGGTGACTCTCCTTCTCCTTTGGGATGGCATTGCGGCCAGACTCCCAGCTTCAAAGGGGCGGCCTGATTTCTTCCTCTCGCGGCCTCGAGTTAAACAAAGGAGAGGCCACTCGGTCCCCGTTCCCCTGGCAGCGGGCCTGCCGCCGTTTATCAAGCCCGGGCAAATCCAATTAGCTTGTGGCCTGCCTCCCAACCCTATTAACCTGCTCAGCTGTGAGCGGCCGCACAGCCCCTGCCAAGATCTCATTTCTCCAGCGGCTGATAAGATCAGCCCCAGATAGTCAATGGGTTCTTTCAGCCCGGCCCCAGGCCCTCATCCCAGCCACCGGGGCTCAGCCACGCAGGCCCCATCTTCGGCCCCATCTTATTCTCCCGCACGAAATAGGATGGCGACCGCAGGGCCTGGAGAGGCGGTGGGAACAAACGCGGCCGGGGCCGGGGCGCGGGGAGCCGGGCGGCCGATCCCCCTTATCGCGGCTGGCCCACAAAGGCCGGCCTGCCTGGGCGATTAGCATTCCCCGGTGAGCCCCGTCAGCCCTATTTCTGTCACACAGACAGATTGAGGCTTTCACTCAGGCTCGCGAATGAGTGACACCGGGCCCGACCGGGAGGACAACATTGTTATTTGAGTTAAGAAATCAATTTGTATCAAATGTACACTGTAATTTATTTGTTGGCTTTGAAGGGAACCGAGCCGAGATAAATGACAACAGCGGCTTTCTCCCCCCTCTGCCGAGCTGATAAAGTTCTTCTGAGCCCAGATAGCTGCAGTCAGAGCCCCAGTGACAAACATGTTTAAAGTTGCACAGTGATCTTTAAATCTCAAAAAGAACACCTTGTCGGACATGATAGAACATTTTTTACCTTTTCCCTCTATCTGTCAGAAAGCCGCTGTGACGGGCTGCTTTAGTATTTTTGCTGACATTTTCTTTATCAAGCACATCTGTTTGTGGTCGAAAGATGCTTATTGCTATTTTCTTCAATCTAGAGCTGGGTAAGAAACTGGCAAAAGGAGGGGAGAAAATGAGACGATGGGTCCCAGCATCACACTTAAATTCCCGGAGGTGGCTGCATCCTGTCTGTCTTTTTCACCATTGATCCTGTGTTGACCTAGTGTGGGACTCTCCTTCTCCTTCTTCCTCCTCCTTCTCTTCCTTCTGCCTTCTTTGCAAATAACCAACATACACAGAACACACCATGCTGGCTGATTGCATAAAACATTGGTCATTTTTCCACATGCTATTCACATTGTTTGGGAATCTGCTTCCTCCCGCGGCCAGAAGGAAAACTACCTGATCTTGAGCTTTTCTGTCTCTGACTTTCTATTTGTCTGGCCTCATCTCTTCTCACTAAATTGTTAGGCTGAGGCTCTAGGGGAATTCCTTCTACTTTAAACTGAGGCCAGAGTCCTCCCGCCATACAAGGTTACATAATGGATTGCAGCCCCTCTGCGTGCATGAACCCTGGGATGCCGGGGAGCAGACACCCACCTTTCCCTGTGTTTGGGTACCTGAGCTGGGGGATTGCTTTCCTTTGTCATGGAGTTAGATCCCTCGTTCCATGTGTGTCACAATGGAACCACCAGGGGTTTGTGCATCATTAAAACTCAAGCCTGAGGGTGCCTGGGTGGCTCAGTTGGTTAAGCCACTGCCTTCTGCTCAGGTCATGATCCCGGAGTCCCTGGATCGAGTCCCACATCGGGCTCCCCGCTCGGCGGAGAGCCTGCTTGTCCCTCTCTCACTCCCCCTGCTTGTGTTCCCTCTCTGGCTGTGTTTCTCTCTGTCAAATAAAGAAAATCTAAAAAAAAAAAAAAAAAAAAAAAACCTCAATGCTTTCCGAGGGTGCAAATGACTTGAGACCTGTCTTCGGTCTCCGAGCCCTCCTGCCTGCCTTGTGCTCCTGTGGACTTCAGGAGGGAGGAGGCAGGAAGCAGGCCAGCGGAGGACATTCGGCCCAGAGAGGGGGCCATCCGCCATCCAGAACAGCGGGGACCATGATGTGCTGTTGGGGAGCAGCGTGATAACCCGACTCCAACAAGGGGCAGAGCTGGTGGGGGACGCCGCGGCTGGACTAGCTGTCCTCCCCTCCCCTTTCTCCCCTTCCTGAGGCTCCCTATCCCTATGGGGCTTCTGGGTCCCCACAAAGCTTCCCCTGTCTTGCCTCACCCGGCACTCACCCTGAACATGCGACGTTAACACCTTCAGGTGTTGATGCCAAGATTTTCCATTTGCCGGGCTAAAAGTTGTGTCCCCAAATACTGCAGGCCGCTTTGCATAAAAAAATTAACCTTCAAAAAGTGGCAGAACTTTCTCTCCAGAAAATATGCAGGAGCCAAAGATAGCTGGAAGGTAAGTGAGAGAACCTCCTGGCCACTCAGCAAGGAGCAGCAGCCCGGGGCCCTGTGCTCTTGTTGGGATAACCGCTCTGTTGAGACACAAGTCGCATCCTTTCAGCAGACAGTGCAGTGGCTCTTGGTGGCCTTGTGGACTCATGCAGCTATCACCAAACCCAGTTTAGAACATTTCTGTCACCTCAGGAAGGAGCCCCTCGACCACCCCGTCTCCGCCCTCGGCAGCCCCGACCTGCTCTGGTCCCGGCGGTCGGTGGAAACACGGCCGAGGAGAAGGTGGAATTTGTGTCCGTCTCTCGGAGCATCGTGTTTTCCAGGCTCACCCGTGTTGTGGCTCGTGTCAGAACAGCATCCCTGTTCACAGGTGACCTCCATCCCCGGGCCAGGGCAGACCGGGTCATTCTGCTGTCCTGCCGGCCGCGCAGGGACATTCGGGTTGTGCCCACGTTCGGCTGTTGTGAGCCCCGCTGCTGTGACAGCCCACAGACCCATGTGTGCGTGCGCTTGTCATTTCTCTTGGGTGTAGACCTGGGTGCCTTGCTGGGTCAGATGGTGGCTCCATGGGTGACTCGGGACCCACCGCCGGGCTGTTTTCCCAAACAGCTGCACCGTGGTCTGTTTCTGTCCGCGATCCAAACAAACTGCAGTAACTCTTTTCCAGGGAGCAGAAGATCAGAGCCAGCAAAGGAAAGGAATACAGAAATACTGTTTTGGGAAGGAACGATGAAGCTGCAGAAGTCACTACGAGTGACCAAGAGGACAGGCGAAATAAGACGGTAGTGTAGGAATCAGAAAAAAATAGAATCAGCTTCTCTCTGTATCTGGAGTCCAGACAGGGTCACTTGTAATTGATTTCTGAATAGTTTTCTGGCATTACAAGGAAAATATAAAACTGTGCTCAGTACATTTAGTTTAAAAGTCATACAAGTGCATAAACTTCTGTTAAAAAGGATTCAAAAGTACGACGTGATTTAAGATGCAACACGCTGCATATGTGAGAGATTCATGAGGAGAGAGTACTTTCTTCCCAGGTGTCAAGAAAGGGTCCCTGTGTTCCCTAAAGTCCATTTTGTATCCGCCGCCACCCGCAAGGGGCTTTGTGAGCCCCATCTGGCCATTCCGGTGGCACGGCGATGACCCCGCCGTGGGTGACCATGACAGACAGAGGGCCACTTCCTCACGGAGAAGAAAGGGAGGTCTGTGCGAAGGGGAAGAGGCTTCCCGAACGTGAGCTAGCTGTTACAGAATATTGCTTTGAGTATCTGAGTGCTGAAGAGTATGTGTAGAAGGGTTTTAATTTTAAAATATACGATACTGGCTATTCAGTGAGCTATACTGTGTTTGTTATATTGCTTATGTTGTGTGAGCTTGTAAGTTGAATTTTCTGGGTTTTTTTTCCCTAAATTGTTTATAAGCATTCAAGCGATTCTGTTTATTTTGCCCTCGTGTGGTGGAAGGTCGTTGTTTCCAGTACACATGTGTCTGTAAACAGTATTCAGAGCTGAAAGAGACAATCCCAGTACGTGAGATGGTAACAGGGTAGGCTTTACCCACTAGGTCTAGCCTGAGCACCGAATACAGGCACACACGGTTCTGCGACCAAGTCAGCGTTAGCGTCATGAGCTTGAAAGTCAGGCCTCGTGATCCACACCGTACCCCTTCGGTCTTGAGACTGGAGTGTTTTCCATTTGACGTGATGAAGCAGGGTTGTATGATAATCCCATGATATGATCAACGTGAAATACACACATGCACTCAGCTGGCCGCTTCACCATCAAACGTGAAGAACAAGAGGGCTGTTGTCCCCCCGCCGTCAGGACCCAGCTGAAAGGGCAGCTTCATACATGTGACAGTGACCGTTCTTATTTCAAGAAGCAGAAAATCAAAGCTGCCCCTGTGCCTGGACCTGGCTGGTAGCCACCACTGCCCAGCCCGACCTCGTCCCGGGTTCCCATGGCTGTATCTGGACCCCTCCATCTCCCCCCACATCCCCACTCCTCCTCTGGGAAGCATAGATCCCAGGACTTTAAGGGCCAAGCCCACTAAGCCTGCCTGTCCTCCCACCGAGGCCACCGCCACCGACACCTGCTGGGACCCACCCCCAAGCATTCCTGTCTCCCCGCGGAACCCGCCTCGACCGCCATCCATATTCTGCTCAGACTGAACGAACAGACGAACTACGGAAACCGAGTTGTCTGTGCTCCCCGGGCGGAATAATGGTTATGCTTCTTCAAATGTAAGTGACTCCGTGCGGTACTGTCATTATTTTTCATTAACGAAAAGTGATGTTGTTATTTTTAACCTAGAAAATCTATTCAGTATTTATTGGACTGGTGTTCGGGTTCTTTGAAACCAGATGGGGAGAGCGCCCATACGTCTTCAGGGGCAGGTACGGCACTTCCTAATCAGGAATAATGGTGTGATAATCCTGAATTATGAAATGTGTATTTAAATGCAGTTTTATTACTTTCATGTACATTACACACTGCTAAGCAAGATACAAATCTGTACTACTTGTAGGAGGTGAGTTATTGAAAAAAAATACAGCATCACATAATATATTATAATTATAAGAACCCAGGAGCGTATGAGAGCTAATTGCTAGGCCCAGAGCTGATATCATGCAAAGACATTCTAAGTTTACAGATTCCTTGTTTTGAACTGAATTTCTCTAACTTGAATTTGCTGCATTCCCTGAACCAACTGGCAGACATTTTTTTTTTTTTTTGAAATGTATAAATTTCGGTCAAAATCACATATACTAGGAACATGACAAGGAATCTCAATGATTAGAATTTAAGTTATTTTTTTGAGTTCAAACAATATTTCCAAAATAGAATGTACCACCAAGTCACTTACACTGATAATGTATTGGTAATCAATTGATAATATAAAACACAGTTTGGCAGAGGAGGAATTAAGCGAAGAAGGAACACAGGAAGTGTGCCCTTATTAAGAACTAGAACAGTTGCTAGGATTTGTTATTTTAAGAAAAAAAAGTTAATTTAAGAGTTTACACTTTATCACGCATGGTAAAGAACTGACCGGCACTCCTATGACGTGAAATGCTTCATTCTCCAACAAAGTTTAATTTAGAGCTGCAACACAGAGGAGCACGGGGAAACAAAGCAGTTGAGATGCTGCGGCCACGAGGTTCCGGCTCGAGGGCCCCTGGGGGTGGGGGGGCCGGGCCCTGGGAGGACCCTCCACTGGGGAGGAGGAGAGGCCGGTTTTCACCATCAGAACAGTGCCAGGCTAGCGGCTCTGGGGTCCCGCGGCCAGCCTCACTGTTGTGACCTCATCAAGGCCAGTAGCCGTGAGCAGTCTGGGCTGCGCAGGGGGCTGTGGGATGCCTAATGCCCCTGACCTGGTCCAGGTCACTAGAGCAGGGTCTGCTATTTATAACTAACTGACTATAGTTTGCAAGTAGAACCCAGAACCAACTGACAGGGAGAACTCAACACATCTCAGTCTCCTGTGCCCGTATGTCCTCACTGCAATGTTCAGGGCTCCTTTCCCCCAAGCCCCAGCGTTCACACAAGATCACTGGAGAGGGTATGAATTCAACCAGGTTTCTCACTGCTTCCAACGTTGGGCTTGGTTGGTATGCCCTCAGCCCGAAGCAGCTTGACAATGAGCAGACTATGAGCACCGAGGCCCGGGTTCCCAGGACCCCTCCAGCCTCTGACTTGACCCTCTGAGCTCCTGAGTGTCCTTCGAGCTCCCGGGACAGCCATAAGCAGCCAGCCTACTCCGCACGCCCCCATGCCGGCCATGCCATTCTGCGGCACGGCCTAGTCCTTGGTATCACCTCCCTGTGGGGACCCCGACCGCCATTTACGGAGACCTTCATTACTGGAACCTGTCAGCTGCTGGGTCACATCCGTAATAGCATGAGGTCACAAATGCCTTCGGGACCCGCAGGATGACCAACGGGCACCACGTTCCCTTTTCTCCGTGCGTTGGGACCTGAAAACCAGTTGTGTGTGCCCATTGCCTTTCGGGCAGAAAAGGAATTCCCTGAGCACCGTTAGGGTGCCCGCAGGGACGAGTCTGACCCCGAGTAGCCTCACGCTGACTGTGCCTGTTGGACTAAGGTCCTGGAGATCCCGTTCACACATCAGTACTTCACTCGAGGGGCAGCATGGGAGCCCAGGCTAGTCTCCACGCGGGGATAGCACGTTGACTCGTCTAGACAGGGAGGACAGGGGAGGAGGTCACATTCCAGGCACCTCCCCTTTCAGCAGGCCAAGGCCAAGGCGCTTCTGTCTGGGGAGAAGGTCCTGGGAAACCCCGCGACAACAATCTTGAGAGGCCCCAAGACAAAGAGCTTTCAGTTCCTGAGCGGAAAGGGGGTTCCAAAAGGGCAGGGGAAATGCTAAAATGAGGGCGAAGACAATTCCCCCACCTGATTTGACCCAGGTGGCCCGAACTCTTTCGAGCCGCAAAGCCAAATTCAAATCTTCCCAATGTCCCCGAAGACAAACGTTGCCAGTTTGAGGGGAAAAGCTTTGAAGCTTGGAGTGAGCCCTGCAGTGTGTGATCCTGCCGCGTGGGAGGGGGCCCGAGCTTCCCGCCGGTGCTCCTTCCAGGAGGAGAAAGCAAAGCTACTGTTTTCCATCAAAACTCCCTGTCAGTTCCCGTCCATTGAGGGATCCTGTTGTTTCTCTCCTCTGCAAGTCTGTTTCACTCTTCCGAGCTGTCTTTTAAAGAGAAACATACTGTCCTCGTTATAATCTCCACAAATAGAGTTGGGCTTTCCTTTTAATCTATTTATTTCTCATACATCGGGTCTCACGGGAGGGACCTCGCATCCACGCCTGCCCTTCCCAGCAGGGCTCTGAGGCTTTTGCTGGCCAAGAGTCAACACAAAAAAGAGCGCCTTAAAAATTTGTTCACGCCCACTTATGAAAGGGAAGGACGAAAGCACTGAGTGAAGTGTTGCCCGCCATCGCAGGGCATGCGGCTTCACTGTTGCTTTAAATCTGCACTATTTGTCACGATTCAAAAGCTGAGATCTAATGGTTCTTCCAGGGTTTTGCTCATAAACACACACACAGGCCCGTCTCGGGGCTCCAGCTTTCTTCTTTCATAGAGACTTTCCTCTTCACACTTAAAATAGAAATGCATTTTCTCTGAGAAAGCGCTGGCAGCAAGACTTGCTTTCTCAAGGCGGGGAAGTTGCCTGCCCCTGGGCTGTGAGCAGCGCGTGGCTGAGCTCACGGGCCGCTTTCATGGCTTCCCGAGTCCCCTGCATCTGAGACAGGCCTGCCAGCCCCTGGGAAGGGGAGTGGGCAGCGCGCTCCACAGGACAAAACTTCAAAACCACGCTGTTAGCCCAGAGCCGGAGTTCTGGGCACCTGCAGGAGACCTCCCAGGGGTTTGTTAACGAAATAAATCTTCAGGACCATCAGCCTGTGCCATCTATGTTTTCCTACCAGGGGGGTGGGGGTGGGGAACTCAAAGAAAACCAAAGGAATATTATGTTGTTTGTCATATTTAATTACCTTATGAATAGGCATCACTGAAGATAAAATTGCATTCTTTTATAACATGTTGCGTCAATAACGTGACTAACAGCTTTGTGAGTGACCTCTTCAAACGCAACGAAGAAACAACGTTTAGACTTTGCCTTCTTCGCTGGGAGGCCTCTGGTATAAGCCAGCAATGACACTGCTCTTCATTTCAGTGCGTCATGTTTAATGCCAGCCCAGAACAGAGATTTTTTTTCCCCCTCTGATCAAGACAATATACAAGATTTAAACAAAAAGGAGTTTAAATATTGTCATTTAAGCCAGTATGGGAGGTACAGATTTGTCCATGAAGAAATATTTACGAACCTGCTGGCCTTCTGCCTGGTTTGTCTTCCTCCACCCACGGTGTATGGGATGGAATAAACTCACGCAGAGTCATGCGTAGGTGGTGGACAAAAAGGGCATAGAAAAGACATTGCTCAGAAACCAGCCACTTGGATGTTCTAGAACATGGATTGGCCAAGAAAGTAATGATAGAGATGATGTGTGTTTGCAAGAGGATGGAAGAGCCATGCATAGAACACTCCTGGTAGGTATGGCCTCCTCCGCCCCCACCACCCTGCACTGGGTGATGAGATGGATGGGGAGCCCCTGGGGTTGGAGGCTCTATGTCACAACAGCAAACACACTGTGATAGAGACTTGCCTTTCTGGGCAAAGAACCACAGCAAGCCATCTATAGGGTGAGAATGGGAAGCGCTGTCCCCCAGCCGTGGATCCTTTGAAAGCTAGATCCATTCTGCACCAGCCAGAGGAAAAGCAGACTTCTCACCAGGACCTCCCAACAGTAGCCTTCTTCAGAAGGATACAAGTTGAGCTGACCTTCCCCAGGCAGTGTTGGGCTATGAAGCCAGGTCCCAGGGCTACAGCAGGAAGATACAGGAGGGATAGAAAAGATGCAAATATTTACATTTCATTCTCTTTTACTAAAGACTGATATATTAATTATTATTTTTCATGTAACGCAGTATCTAATATATGGAAGAAAACTTAGAGAAAATAAGAAGCAATATATAGCCAATAATTGGGGTTGATGATTCCAGGCTTTGCATAGCCTTTCCAATGGAAACTTCTGGATTCTGTTGCCCACTTCCCCACCTGTCCCTGCCCTCAAACATCTCCACCTTGAGGAACAGTGCCAACATTCACTGCAACCCAAACTTTCAGGTTGTCCTGAGGTTCTTTTCCTCTGTGTCCCATTCCTGTCCCATTGATAAGTCTTCTGTTGCCTGACTCCTAGCCTGGTTCCATCTTTAGGGCAAGAAATTACAACACTGTATCAGGATATAGAACTTGGATTGCATACTGGCTCACCAGAGGCCCGGGAAGACGGTCTTAGGAGGTCTTATGAGATGTGTGGTCAATGTTGAGAACAAGGTGTGGATGATCACGTTTATTCTAAGAGGCTTCTTGCAAAAATCAAGGAAGTAGAATTTCAAATGTCTTGGTGTAGTTTGACAAATACTCTGAAATTCATAATATAGGTCCAAACAAAACTCACTGCAAACTACCCAACATTCTATGGCATTGTTGTTGTTGGCATTTCCTAAGTAGGACTCCTGCTCTGGTGGGCCGAGGGATTTGCAGAAGCGTCTCCCACATCTCCCTCTGTTGCGGGTGAACAAAGTCGGTGAAAATCCATGTGCGGTGGAATGCTGTGACCTGAGCACTCTGTTAAGTCCATGTGTTCCGAACATCCCCAAAAGGATGAATAGAGCCAAGTCACCACATTTCTCAAGCGCTGTATGTAGTGAGGGATCCTTTCAGCCTTAGTCTGCCTCGAGATTGTATGACCTAAGACTGTACTATTCTTCATGGATATTTTCCATGTATTATACCCGGATTCACAGTAGAGCAGTAAAGCAGTGATCAAAACAAAACAAAAAAAGTTGTGTTTAATTTCTTTGATCAAGCATGACATTTTCTCCGGCCTCATGTAGAGTGTGTTCTGCTATTTTGTTGTTTATTTTTATAACTTTCCTTGAATTTGCTGTTATTTTTCCAAAACATCTGGCTCAGACTCTAAAAAAATAAAAAATAATAAAAAATAAAATAAATAAAATGCAGCAGAGCCATTTTGGTTCCCAATCTGCCAAACCTTGGCACCAACCGCTTGCCCAGAAAAACCTAAACATGTCTGATGTGGGGCTGCCGTGTTGAAAGAATCAAGTATGGTGATGGAGAAAGAAACTTCTCATGGCCTTTGGGCAGCCTGTGGAGAGTAGGGGCTTTGTGGCCTGTTTCTGAAAGCACCATGGGCTTTGCGGAGAGAACCCCCTCCCTACTGCCCCCCAAGCTGATCGCGCTCAGGTGCCTGGTGCAGAGCTGGGCCCAGACTTGCTTCCAGCCGGACAGGCTGCCATGGCCAACAGGCTCCCAGTGATGCTCGGTGGTATGCATACCTCTGTGTCCGAGAGTGTCCACCAGCTGACCTCTGCATAGAGCCAGTGCCGAGCATCACACCTTCAGAAATAAGGTGGTTCAGCATCTTCTGTCAGGGCAATAAAATCAAGAAAGAGTCCTTTTTAATTGACAATAGCGATGGTGAAGACTTGATACAATCTATGGGTAGGATGGAACATAAAACAATATGGAGTGAAGTAAGCGTGTAAGGGGAAAGGCCCACTCACCTTTCTGTCAGGGAGGACAGGAGGAGGGAAGCCGGAGATAGCTTCCAGGTAGAGTTAGCAAATCACCCAGTAGGAAAGTGATGAATGGAGCAGGACACACTTCAGAGGGTCCTACTGAACGTTGTCTTTCAGCCTGCATGACGAGCGTGGCCCTGAGCCCCAGTCCCTGTGGTCCCCGGCCACCAGCCCTCCCCAGCCTGCTTGTATCAGAAGCACACATCCAGGAAACTCTGATGCATTTCAGGCCTGCTGTCCGCCTCCTCCCTGCCCACCCGGCCGCTCAACCCGAGGCTTGTGGGAGGAAAGGGAGTTTTGCCACGTGAGTGAGCTTTGCCATGGCTGCTAAGGGGGTTTCCTCTCCTCTTCCTTAGTACAAGCAAAAGTTATGTTAACTTGGTGGTGCCTATTAAATAATTCATCCCACTTAAAATTCAAAGTGCTTTGCTGAGACATTCATGGGGCCATGGAACTCTTCCAGAGGCCTCATGAATATGGAAGTTCTGCCGGTTCTGTGAAGGGTCTACTTGCTCAGGCAGGCAACTCGCCGGTCTGGTCTCCTGGCTAGTTCCTGGGATCCTCACTGGCCAGAATATGGGCTCGGGCCCTGAAGACACCTTTTTGAAGAAAGCACCCAAAATGAGTGACAAGTATCCCAAGCCATAAGGTCGCATTGTCACCAGGGGTGGGGAAGGGGAATCGTCGCAGGTACCCTCCCTCAGTCTCTGGGAGCTTCTGCTGCCTGCTGCTTTATGATAGAAGCATTTTAATCAAGTTTACTGTGTTAAAGATCTAGCACAAGGTGTCTTTTTGAAAGAACAACAGCGTTCTACCTGTGTTTATGCGAGCATTTTTTTTTCCACAGGTAATTTGTGCTCAAATAGAATTTCATGCAGCTTTTAGTTTTTTTCTTTATTAGTCCTCTACCGCTTGGTCCCTTCCTAGCTATTCCATATTACTTATGTTTCTAGTTCAGTAGTTTCTCTGAGATCCCAGATATGCCCTACAGAAGGAATAATAAAACTAAGTAAAATTTTATTACCAGGGAAAATGCCCATGGCTGTAAAAGTCTTTTTATAGTGGTAATGTTTGGTTTTAATATTTAATAAGCATAAACCACCATAAAGAAACATAACATTATGTTCAATCCCTTGAAGGATGGTGAGATTTGAAATTATACAGGTGAAGTGTTATCTGATGTAACTAAAAAGGCTTTGGATGTACTTCAAACTTAGATCCAGAATCCAGATGTCGCCAAGCTCCAGGGAAACCCAGAACTTAATAACAAGTTCATCAACCACATGTTCCACAGAAACGAAAAGTCAAGGATTTGCACATATGGGGCAGTGACTCACTTTTCTAACATCTAAGGATGAAGTCAGAAAGTGATTTGTTGATAAAATAAATCTAAACCACAGGTAAATGGCTTATGTGCCTCTAAATTGAATTGGAATAAATGATTATATTTTTAAAAAATGAGTAACTAACTGCTTCTGAGGTTCTTTGAAGAATACTTAGTAAGTGATGATCGGTGTGAGGTTGTTGTTCATAAATAACAAATGTCATTTGCATGATTAAGCTGTGGGACCTAATTTCACTCTCTAGGTTTCCAAAAATGGTGAAAAACTCAGTCTTAAACTAGTCAGAAAAGAGAGGTCAAAGGTTACTTATTTCTACTTTGGAAGCATTTCCTTTTCTTGACTTTTACGGCTGTCAAATGACACAGATTTATAGCAATCAATTTCTGAACCCCCAGGGTTCAAGTGTTTGTTGATTTTTTTATTTCTTTTGGTCATGATTTGTGTGGGTCTCCAGCTCTGGCGGAAAATACTAACTAGACTTAACAAACGCCAGGTCTGAGAAGTGGGGAGTGAAAATAGTTTGAAATTAAGAAAAAAACAAGTCCATGTATCAACTGAAATGAAGTTAATTTTGAAACGTATAGGAAAGGTAGCTTTGTCACTAGAATACCCAACAAGAGGAAAACTTTGCTCGCTGGTTAAAGTTGGATCACTTAGGTGAAGAATGAATGGGACTCTTAATGGTTATTTGGAATTATGTGCACAAAACATGAATAAATGTATTATTTTCTTAAATTTGTTATCTAATTATATCAATCCATCACATAAAAGAAAACAATTGCATAACCATGGGAATCCAGGTGTATTTTTCTCTGTCATTCATCAGATTGATTCGTACATACAAGCTGATCAATACACCGAATCCTTCAGGAGCACTCCTGGGAGGTGTGTCCAAGGTAGAACTGGGGAGAAATGTGTACGATGCCTTTCCAAGGACCTAAAGCCATTTAGGTTTTAGGGTCAGATGTGGTCTGACTGACTGCAGTGGCCACTGTCCGTGTAACTGATCATCAGGAGCTACTATAGACGGATCTAATAAGACAAACCATGGAAGTTAATCATTTCTGAAAAGATATCTTGAGGGGCGCCTCGGTGGCTCAGTGAGTGAAGCATCTGCCTTCGGCTCAGGTCGTGATCCCGGGGTCCTGGGATCAACCCCATGTTGGGCTCCCTGTTGAACAAAGGGACTGCTTCTCTCTGTCCCTCTGCCTTTCCCCCAGCTTGTGTACATGCGCACTATCTCTGTCTCAAATAAACTAATTAATCCTTAAAAAAATAATGACCTTGGACAAATAGCCCGATTTGGTATTAGTCCCAGAACTAATAACGCTTTCCTTAACAAATAGACAAAATGTTCTTACCATCCTCAGTCCAGATGACCCCATGTGAGCTCAACTGAATAGGACCCACTGAGACTCTCAGAAAGAAGGAAAGCGAAGAGCAGCTGGGGGGCCGGACATGGTTGGAGAGGGGACTGTGTGTGCAGTTGTGCTCACTGAAATGCTGATTAGCCCAGCAAAACCCGAGTGTGATGAAGCCCCCACCAGCCCACATTGTGTTCTCATCACACCTATACCGCTGATAGCACACCAAAGTCTGCCCTTGGGGTCCTGGCCTTATTAAGGGTGCTTAATGTGTTGGAAGTTTTATGAAATTATTTTATCCCAGACATATTTGATCGCTGTGATTTCAACTCACCTCTACAATGTTGAATTGACTTGAAAATTTATGAACAATTTGATGTTTAGTAGCATAAGCAACATTAAGCTAATTCAACTGTTTTAACTGGGTAATGAAATAGTCCATAAAAAGGATTATGGTTCCATATAAAGGCATTACTTTGCATTTCAAGATGTATTTTTCTTGCAATTTCATAAGGTATTTAAGGCAGTGACCATCAAACTTTAGTGGATAAAGGGACACACGATATCTGTTAAAATGTCAACTCCTTCTCCTGGGCATCTGATTCAAATAATTTGGCCTAGACTTTGAAATTGTAACATGATTCCCAAATAATTCTGTAGCAGGTACTCCGTGGACAAAACTTAGAGAAATGATGTTGTAAACTGTACATGGTATCATCTAAAAATTTTTCATGAAGAAAAAACAATTCCTTCCATTTGTGTTGACACTGACAAAGATTATTTCAAAATCATTTGAGAATCACTATTAGCATTATTTGTGCTTCCCACAGTAAAAGGGAAGAGGGAATAGTAGTCAGGACGGGCAGAGCCATTCTCTTGTGATTGGGTCCTAGTATCATCTCTTATGAGCTAAACAACCTCCAAGCATTTTTGATACAGCAATTTAAGTGGGCCTACCCATGTGCAATGGGCATAACAAGAGAAGCAATCCCATCAGACAATGAGCATTGAACCAGCTGTCTGTGCACATGAGATATTTAACATCTAGCACAGAGGACAAGGTTAAGAAACATTAGTTACTGTTATTATTATTCACTGTTAATTATTACACCTAACACATTTCAGTAGCTGGTAAACTGTTTTATTTGGTGAGACAAATTATCCAGAAAAAGGAATTGTAGCCACAATCTAAGCTGATGCAATTTACTGAAATTAAGAACTAATGACTTTATGTTTGGTCTTAAATTTGCTCACAGGGCTTAGTGGAAAGAGCACTGTGTTCTACCTTGAACTTTAAATTTATGGTTATTTTTGCAAATCTTTTCTTTAATGCCATCCTCAACAAAATATTTTCATCAGTAAAACAAGGAAAAGAACACATTTGCCCCCAGAATGATTGGGAATTTCACTAATGCAATGTTTCTGAATGCAGCTGGAAAAGTCAAGGACATGCTAATATTAAGGGATATCATATCTCAACATGAATCTCACCACATCGAAGATGCCATGGCTGAGCTTTCTTTTTATCCCCAATGATTTAACTCTGCTGCTGTTGTCACAGAGATTTGATTCTTTTTCTAGACAGAAGAAAACCACAATTTCCTAGGTTTAGATAGCAGTATAAATATCCTTACTCTTTGAGCTTTTGTATAAGCCTCTGTGGAACATCAAACAATAATCTGCTAAAAATCACAAGACAGACTGGGCAAGAATCATCATCGAAAGACTGACCCCCCCCTTTGGGAGCCAACTGTTCAAAAGAGTTAGGATTAAGGTTCAAATTGTGCTTAACCTCTTGTGTGATAGGTCAGCAAGTTAATGTGCTCATAAATATGCTTGCGTGATTCTCAGTTAATGTTCCAGATGGATGACAGCAAAAGAACATATGTGCATCTATACATTTGTCTTTATCTAGATAGCTAGCCAGATGGATGGATGAATGGATGGATGGGTGGAGGGATGGATGGGTGGATGGAAAGATAAAGTGGATAGATGGATAGAAGATAGATAGATAGATAGATAGATAGATAGATAGATAGATAGATAGATAGTCTGAAGTGTTGGTTAAACAGTGACTTCTGAGAAGTCTCACATTTTTTTCTGAACATAAGAAATGTTATGGATGTTAACAATTGTCAAGCCAATCTGAATTTATCTTGTAATTCTTATTCCTATTCTGTATGTAAAAAAGCTGATTATTATGATTTTTAACATGGAATCATAATGCCAGATTTGGAGTCATTTATTCCTTGTACTTAGAATTGGGTCGTTTACACACAGACACACACACAGGCACACACATGTGTGCACACACACACACACGCGCGCACGCACGCACACACACACACACACAGACACATTATTCCCTGTCCCCCTGTTCCCACTGCCTAGGATATTTCCAGGAACATGCAGGGCCTTTTGGAGGGAGGTGACCATATTTCCCTGACAAGTCTGCCACGAAGTGACCTCCTTGCACACGTGTTGTGTGTTTCATGACACTTGACCATAATGCTTTCTTATTGAGGACCATGAGCACTCAGCGCTGCCTCCGAGGTGCTGCCCTTTCTGCTTGCCTCGTCCCACCCTCTCAACTGTGCTGACTTAAGTCTCATCAAGGCACACAGCATTTTTATAGGATATTAAGTTAGCACATTGGCGTCAGGAAAAGTCAGTAAGCATGCTCACCTGCAGTGAGCGTTCTGCCCCTGCCGACTGCTGGACCCGTATATACATCAATATGCCAAGTTCCTTAAGAATTTTGTTCAAATCTCTCATATCTTCTCCATCTTATGTCCCTTCCATACCTCCATTTCTTATGTCTTCTAAAACTTTCCTATTTTTTGCCTTTTCATAAGGAAAGCATGTCAACGTTCCCTATGATGATTATGGAGTTCCCAAACTTTCTGTCAGTTTTCCCTCAGCGTGATTGCAGCTCCATCATTCACCGCTACACTTGCCCTGCGCCGGACCTTCTACTCCTACTATGTGCTCCTCTTCACGTTTGTCAAAGCCTTTTGCTTTGTGACCTCAAGACCATGAAAAAAAAGGAAGGAGATATCCATCACTGAGACCCGTGAGTTACATTTTGACATGAGAATCGGCAAGACACTCAGTCAAGGAGAGAAGAGACCCAAGGGCAATCTATGCGTGCAAGGAAAAATGTCTGACCTGGGTGGAACGACCACCATTCCAAAAGGTGGGCACTGGGTGGCTCAGTCATTGAGTGTCAGCCTCTGGCTCAGGTCAGAATCCTTCAGTTCTGGGATCGAGCCCCACGCTGGGCTCCCTGCTCAGCATGCAGTCTGCTTCTCCTTCTCTCACTCCCCCTGCTGTGTTCCCTCGCTCGCCGCGTTTCTCTCTGTCAAACAAATAAAATATTTTTTTAAAAAAAAAGAATCTCCACAGAAAGGAGAAATGAACATAGTTTATAAAATATATTGCAAATATTTTGTAAAATATAGACTAGAAAAAATAAGTATTTACTCAAATAATTTGTATTTTCCAAAAACTAAATAAATCTTGGATTCTATAAAAAATAACATAAAGTAATAGGCTAAAATTTTTATAGAATCTAAATGAACTAGGCGAAATGGAAGAGTATACACTAATATTAGGACTATTATATTCCTGAATCAACACTATAGGAAAAAGTCAGTGCTATGGATGACATGCTTCCAAAAATAGAATTAAATTGAAAAGTGATTAAAATTCTCAAAGAGGAATTAAACATGTAAAGAACAGAGAGATCAAAATATTCATGAAATGCATTCCAAAAGAGGTTAGAAGAATGAAGCAAAAAAAAAAAAAAGACTTTCAAAATGATAATCTAGAAGAAAACTTTTCTGAGCTGAAAGAAGACAAGAATTTTCATTTTATTTCCCAAGAAGAACAACCAAACACAGTCAAGTGAAAGTATGGACTCTCACAGAGGCACATTCAGACAAGATTGTTTTCTTTTTTAAAAAAAAAATACAATCTTTTATTATGTTATGTTAATTACCATACAGTACATCATTAGTTTGTGATGTTGTGTTCCATGATTCATTGTTTACATATAGCACCCATTTCTCCATGAAATACCCATCAACCCCTCTCCTCTCTAAAACCCTCAGCTTTCTTATTTCAAAGACAATGTGAGAAAAAGAATCACAGTGACTACGTGAGAAAAAGAATCACAATGACTATGAAAACCAGTTTGCTTCTTGAGTTTATTTAGATGCAATTTGAATCACACCTGAAATGTACAACAAGAAGTAAAGGAGGCATGTGATATAATGAGCACTGGGCCTCATTCAACTAATGAATCATTGAACATTGTATCAAAACCTAAGGATGAACTATACCTTGGCTAATTGAATTTAAATTAACAAAATAATTTAAAAAATTTAAAAGGAAGTAATTACAAGAACAGACTGAAGTCCCCTTGCATATTACAATTAGAAATAATTAGAAATAACATGAAAATTATTAAAAGTTAACCAACTAATTACACAAAGGACAAAATGCAGAGACTTCCTATAGCCAGTGTCATATATCTTCAATACCATAACTTGACTTAAAGTTTGTCTGTATTTCCTCTCTCTGGTTTATTTCATTCTGCATACTGTCTTCCAGCTTTCTCTATGTTGCTGCAAAAGCCAGGATATTTCCTTTTTGAAAAACCTGAAATATATATACACATATATATGATATTATATTAACTTAAAATTCATATATGTATAAAATAAAATTATATAAAATGTATGAGTTTATTAACTTTGTCAAATTATATATTATGTGGATTATATAAAGATATAAAATATTTCATGTTTCTCTCATTGGACATTTAGGTTGTTTTCATCTCTTGGTTATTATAAGTAATATTTGCAATGACTATAGAGTGAAGATATCTCTTCAAGATATTAATTTTGTTTCCTTCATATGTTCCTAAAGGTAGGATCACTGGATCATATAATAGTTCTGTTTTTTTGATGTTGTGAGGCCCCTCCCTACTGTTTTCCACAGTGGCTCTACCAATTCACATTCCCACCAACAGAGAACAAGAGTTCCTTTTCTCCCACATTCTCATCAACAATTACCATCTTTTGTTTTGTTTTGTTTCTGTTTTATAATAGCCTTTTTATCTAGTGATTTGCATTTCCCATATGTTGAGTATATTTTCATGTATTAGTTGGCAATTTGTATGTCTTGTTTTAAGAAATATCAAATACTGTAAGAGTCTACTTATATGTGGGATCTAAAATAATCAACTTTATAGAAGCAAAGACTGGAATGGTGGTTGCTAGAGCCTGGGGAGAGGAGAAAATGTGGAGTATTAATAAAGGGGTGCAAAGTTTCAGTTATGAAACATGAATAAGGCCTAGAGATCCAATGCATACCATAGGGCCCATAGTAAATAATGCTGTACCATCCCTTTAAAATCTTGCTAAGAGGACAGATCTTATGTCAAAAGCTCTTATCACACAAAAGATTTTCAAATAAATAAGAGAACAGGAAGGGACCTTTGCAGGCAATGGATGGGTTTATGGCATAGATTGTAGTCATGGTTCTGTGAGGGTGTATTTACCTACAAACCCACCAGGTTACATACATTAGATACGTACGCCATTTTGTGTTCCAATCATATCTTCATAAAGTGGTTTAGAAAACAATTTTATAAAGCATTCACAAGAAGACAATCTTCCAATATGTAAACATAACATCTAGTACTTGTAGATAGATCACTCTATGTTGATATGCTTGTATTTGTATATTTCTTTTACCTTGCAAAAGTTGTAAAACCCTCCATGATTCAGTGGATTGCATATCCTCTGATGAAAAGTATAATAAAACAAAATTAAAAATTAAAATAATTCACTAATATCTTAAAATATCATTTGATATCAAATAAAACAAGATGTCTCTTTAAAACAAATTTGGCAGATAATGCATAAATATTTTATTTAAAATAAATAAGGAACATGTATACTTATGAAATGGGAAACATGAAAATGTATCTTTAAAGTTTAACCACTACTGGAGACTGTATGAGAAGGAAAATTATAATAATCTTTTAATGATATTCTGAACTAAATTTTTTAATAAAATCATTTTTTTTATTATGTAACAGATGAAATGGCTTCATAAAAGAGAAAATTCCCAAGGGGATTCATTAGCTATATTATTGCAAAAGGAGTCCATAGATCCCAAATGTATGGGAAACTCTAGGCTAGGGATGTTTCAGAAATTCAAGCTTTTCTCTATTCACTTAGTGGGCAAATCTCTGTTACTCTTACTGCACTTTGATTTAGGCAATGGACTCTTGCTAGAAAAGATATGGGTCACCACCAAGATGGAGCAAATACCAGGTAGGGGGTTTTGGAAGCATACCTGGGGAGGATCAGTGACCTCTTCACATGCTCTTATGACTTGATCCCCCGATGTGCATCTCTTCCGGCTCCAGGGGCTGGAAGGTTGCTGAACCAGCCCATTTCCCATGAAGAGAAGTAACCTCTACATTGAAATTTAGGATTTCATGAAAAATCCTCTCTTTTCAAAGTGAATCCAGCCTGTGGTTTTTTGCCATTGTCTGAAATTTTCCAGCTTTACTTCTGAGAATACAATCAAGGTAAAAATCCTGACATGGCAAGTATAGACACAGTATCATGAGCATCAAGTAAGGCGGAAACGTCTCTTGGATGCCTTATTGGCATCCCCTAGCTCCGAACCACATCACCCAAAGAAGTGGGAACAAGTCTGGTCATGGGACTATTTTCAGGGCACTAGCTGGCAAGGAGGCAGGAGGCCTGGAAATGGAGGTCAGGGAGCAAAAGGGCAGATGAACCTCACAACGTGGCCTAAGGGCACTCAGCTTAAAATGAGTCTTAAAATGAGTACTTCCAGCAACAGAATGCTTTCTATGTTGGAAGTCAAACAAAAGTTAGGTATTGCCCTTATCTGGATCCTTCAGGGATGAAAGTTTAGAGCTCAACTTCAGATGACATGCTTTGTGATTTAAAGATTGGTAAGAATATCACAACTTCTCAGTGTTTTTAGAAATTTTATTTCTTTATTTCTTTATTTATGTTTAATTTTTTTATTATGTCAGCCGCCATATGGTACGTCATTAGTTTTTGATGTAGTGACCCATGATGCATTGTTTGCATATAACACCTGGTGCTCCATGCAATCTGTGCCCTCCCAATACCCATCATCAGGCTAACTCATCCCCCCCCCACTCTCACCATCCCCCACCCCCTCCACTCTCACCATCCCCCATCCCCTCCACTCTCAAACCCTCAGTTTGATTCCTGGAGTCCATAGTCTCTCATGATTCGTCTTCCTCTCTTATTTCCCCACCCCTTCTCCTAATGTCCTCCATGCTATTCCTCATGTTTCACAAATAAATGAAATCATATGATTATTGGACTTTCTCTGCTTGACTTATTTCACTCAGCATTATCTCTTCCAGTTCCATCCATGTTGATGTAAATGGTGGGTGTTCATCCTTTCTGATGGAGGAGTAATATTCCATTGTGTGTACGGACCACATCTTCTTTATCCATTTATCCATTTTTTTTCAATTTCAGTTGTGCAGTTGGGATGGTTTGAGGAGACTCTTCTCTCCATATTTGTATTAGCAAAATACTAATGCTCTGTGAGGATGTGATCTTCCTGAAATGCTTTTTTTTCCCCTCTAGGACATAGTCTTTCTTATGAGAACTGCACCACCCTGGGATCTATTATCTTCCATTTTAAGAAGTGGGCCATGTCCTGGAAAAGGAGTCTTATTCTGGTTAATGTCCTTTTGTCCATGAGTATGTTGTAGCCACATAAGCACAGATTTGAAATGCTCTTGGCATGCTGACCTAACTCCCATGTGATTGTATGCTAAAGCCAAATCCCAAATTGCTTCACACTTAAAATTTCATGATTAGAAAAGTTCAACGTGGGGTGCCCGGGTGGCTCAGTTGGTGAAGCGACTGCCTTTGGCTCGGGTCATGATCCCGGAGACCCGGGATCGAGTCCCACATCGGGCTCCCTGCTCGGCGGGAAGCCTGCTTCTCCCTCTCTCACTCCCCCTGCTTGTGTTCCCTCTCTGGCTGTGTTTTTCCCTGTCAAATAAATAAAATCTTAAAAAAAAAAAAAGAAAAGAAAAGTTCAACGTTCGCTCATGACTGATAATCGTAAAATTTGTACAGAGTCCTCTCAAAATGGTCCTATGCTGTTCATATAGAAATTGTTCTCCCATCGGTGTGCCTATTAACCTATTTTTGAAACAGAGGTCACTTGGAAGTTGACATATGGGTGCAGCATTTGGGCTTGTCTTAATGCCGCAGGTCCCAATCCAACATTCCCACCATGCTTAGGGGATACACACCTACTCCTTCTCCCAGAAGAGACGGAACTGGGTTGGAGTGGATCATTGACCAGCTCATCAGTCTCAGGCCCATATGCACCCTTGATTGCCTGCTTGGTGACAACAGAGTGGGACCCTGTGAATTTCTCATTTTCCGTTGAACACAGTGGTAAGCTTTATCAGTAAAGGGTGCTGGAAAGACACTGAAGGAGGAAGGGGCTCTTGTCCCTCTTCTGGGGTGTTCTTTGTGGGCATGCCCCTGCAGTAGACATGATGTGTGAAGACCAGACTTGCTGCAGTTCTGAGTCTCAGCACCCTGCCCAATGACTCTCCATGGCGCCATAATGTAAACTCCCATGAGTTCCCCAAAATATCCCACTTAGGAAACACCCCCTCCATCCCTCCAGCCATGGATGTACTCTCTGCTACCCTCTGGATCTTGCTCGAGGATGAAGATTTGTCCCTTTGACAGAGCTCCATGATCAACTCTCCACTCCTATATTCTTTAAGGTTCTCTCCCTCTTTATCATCAGCCCCCTATGACCCCTGAATGCTGATATAGCCATAAACGTTTATCCTAAACTTCCCTTATTCCATATCCATGTGGTTTCTATCTCCCCACTGAGCCCTGACTACTGTGGGGCTCCAGAGCCCGGAGAAACATCGGAGCCCAAAGTGAATCCACAGTTCCCTCCACCATTCGCATAAATCCCAATGGCCACAAAAACCTTCATCTGCCTACAAAATATAAACTAAATTCACATGTCAGGGGCTTCCTGGGTCTTATAATTAATGGAATAACTTCTGAAATGAGTGACAGAAATAGGAACACATTGTTGCTTTCTCCGTGTTTTGATCAAATAAGAAAAGTCTTAACTATAGAATAAAAAGCCAGAAAAGACATAGCTGGGCCTTATTTTCTCAAAAGGATGATGAGTTGCCTTATGTGTCCCAAACAAGTTTAGATAAAAGTCCAGATTGAACATAAAACACCATCACAGCTCTCTACTAGGATGCCAGGAAAAACCCAACCAAACCAAAACGAAACACCCTAAGCTGTAGCGGGAGAAAATGTTCATCAGGTAAGGTTTCCCTTTAGGACAACATTTCATAACTTCTTCTAAAAAAGTGAGCCTGTTGAAGTTTTAAAAGGTCACAAAAGCAGAAAGAGGCCATGCTGAACAGGGGGTAAGGAAGGAAGCATGCTGTCACCATTAAGCTTACACGTAATACTGCATTGGAAAAGAAAAAAAAATAACTTCTTTCAGAACAACAACAACAAAAATCCTTAGGGAATAAACGTCTTAAAAGGAAAAGAGAATTTCTGATGTTATTAGAAACAGATCTTTCAGTGTGGGAAAATCGCAAAGATGGAGTTAGAGACTTCTTCCTAATGGGACACTTGTTGGCTGAAGATTCCGGCCGGACTGCGTCTCCTCTGCTTGTCATGCCCACAATGTGCCGTGAGCTGCCCTGCTCCCTGTGGTCGGTGCTCTGGGTTGTTGGGCCTGCACGGAGCTCAGCGTGTCCCTGTCTGGGTTCTCCGTCTCCTTACTTGGAAGTGCCAGCTTCCCTGGCTTCCCTTTTGTACTCCAGATTTGACAGCGTTCGGTCCCGGGACCCAGGCAGGGAGGAGGACAGGCTTCCATTGAACTCGAGTGGAATCTAAATAACCTTTACCCTAGTTAAAAACTCAGCTAGAATATGAACTTCAGAAAAGATTTTAAACAATCAACCCATTTAATCAATCCTTAGGACCATTCTTAGTTCAGAGCCATTCCTTATGATTCTGCCCTTGTGTTATGTGACGGCATAGGCTTTATCCCAACTCTGACATCAAATGCTGTTGTGTTCATGTCACGTGCGGGTCACCAAGTTCAGGGTTTTGTCCCAATGGTGACAGGAAAGAAAAAGAGAGCAGCCTTCCTTGAGTGCCGTTTTGAAGTCTTACTCTAATCTGTGTATCAAGAGACGAGCCCACAGAAAAACACACGGGCTAAATGTTCCTGGTCCTGTTTGGAATTCCCTAAACAAATCGTCTAGCCTACAAAGGGGCGGTGACGTGTTCTTGTCTGTGCAACTGTTTCCTGCCGGGCCAGACTCTCCCAGAGCTCACGGTCGGGCTCCAGCAGAGTGATCTATGCCCATTCTGTGCTTCCCTCCAACTCACTGGGACCTCCAGCCCCCGACCATTTATTATCCTGAAGCCGTCTTTTTGGATGTGCTATGTTGTGAGCTAACTAGGAAGAGCCCGTCCATTTCTGCGAGGGAGCCCCAGACCAGTTCCCATTGTCAGAAGCTGCAGGGGACGAAAATACTTGGCATGGCCTCACACTTTGCTTGGGAAAACGCTCAGCATCCCAGTGCAGGAAACAATGTCGGGACAGCGAGCCGTCTTCTCAGCAGCGCTGTGTGCTCAGGTTCATAAAGGGCCGAGGTCTCACAGCACAGATGACGGAGTAGCCCGGGAAACGGATTCCCGCGGAGCATTCATTTAAGGGAATTTCAATAGGGCCCAAGGTGGCTTGTTCCAAAATGTGTAATTTTCTGTGTCTGCCTAACCCCAGTTCCCAGTGTAATGACATTGTTTCCATACACATGGTGAGGCCCAAAGAAGTGATGTGCAAGCAGTTTGTCTAAGGATCCAATGAAATGTTTGAGAAAATGACGTCCTCGGCGGGAGTGCGCTCTGGACGCGTTAACCCACCTCAACGGCCGGACCGTGGGCAGGCGCGGGAGCAGCGTGCTGGGGACTGCAGATGGCCACGTGGGCCAAGATCGCGTCCTATCAGGGAAGCACTGACGCACAGACGGGTTGGAAGGAACCGAATTCAGTTACCTGGGGTGTTTATCCATTAGCATCAGGAACCAAATTAGATCCGCATCTCTTGCTCTATAATTAACCATTTCAATGCATCTGTAATTATTCTCCTAGTGTGCACCTGCCCTGCATCTCATCACAAACTGAGTGCTTTTGCTGGACGGAGACCATTGGCGAAGAGGCCATGAGGAAACCCTGCTGCACAGGACGGGCCTCCTGGTGGACCGCCATCCCGAGTCCCCGACGTTGCCCAGACCGCCACGTGAATTCGCACAAACCAACTGTTCTAACCTGCAGCAGTGACCATGTCTGCTCTCATAACGTTTGTGCAGTTACTGCCCCTGAAGTCTTGAGGCATTGGAAGGAGAGTGTCCGAGCCCTCCACAGGCAGCCGCCCTTGTCACATAATTATCAGAGCCCATGGCCCAGTCTGCAGCCTCATCTCTGGCCCAGGCTGCCGGGGTTGGAGAAGGAAGGAGATGCGGGCCTCTCATCTTACAGAGGCCAGGCCCCGTCCCTCACGCCCGGCCCCTGCCTGAGATGTCCCCCCGGCCCTGCGGCTGCCTTCTGGCTGGTGTCACAGCCCTATGTGCAGGGAACCGTCAGAGGCTGTGTGTGTGGCAGAGGCAGGAAGGGGCACGGTGAGGCACCGAGGACGAGCTGTGTATATCCACCCATTTTAAAGAATGCATCTTTCCTACTTTTTCCTGTCTTCGTAATTGTCACATGATCCTGTCTGTGCAAAATTAAAAAAAAAAAAGGAAGAAAAGGAAACACCAACTTGGAAACTAATTCTGGATTGCCTTTCTCTGTGCACAGATCTTCCACGATTTAAATTTTATTCTAAAATGGGAAAAATTCATCGGATCATCTTTAATGGTGAGTTCATGTCGGGTGTCGTCAAGGCGATCACTGTCGGTGTTTCACGATATCACCCCGTGTGACCGTCCCTATTAACGTTTCACGATGTCACCCCAGTGTGACCGTTCCTATTAACCAGTTTTAAACGGGAGCAATTCTACAATCACTTTGCTTTGAAAAGAAAAAATATAGCATTCAATGGAAATTCTTTTTTTTTTTTAAGATTTTATTTATTTATTTGACAGAGAGAAACACAGCCAGAGGGGGAACACAAGCGGGGGGAGTGAGAGAGGGAGAAGCAGGCTTCCCGCCGAGCAGGGAGCCCGATGTGGGGCTCGATCCCGGGTCTCCGGGATCAAGACTTGAGCCAAAGGCAGTCGCTTAACCAACCCAGGCTCCCCAAAGAGAGGAGGAAGCAGGCTCCCTGCTGAGCAGAGAGCCCGATGCGGGTTTCAATCCCGGGACCCTGAGATCATGACCTGAGCCGAAGGCAAAGGCTTTAACCCTCTGAGTCACCCAGGCGCCCCTCAATGGAAATTCTTAAAAAATGATGAGTTAATACATAAAGAAGACCTTTCATTGATTTTGTTGTGGTAGAATGTAAAAAAGTCAAAATTTATATCAAATAAATCCTACATGACGTAATTTTAGAAAAGAACGTACTGCCTTGGGAAAATTTGGAATGTTAAATATTTTTTTAAAATAATAAACAAGAAGCATCTATTATGAGCTAATGCGTCCACACTGGAATGGACAAGCATACCCTCCGTACAGTGCTCGCCTGCAAAATGGTAATTAGCCCTTCACCACAATGTGATGCCTGCTGCTCACGGCTCTTGCGAAACTGGGCACGGCCCTCCGAACCCTTACTTCATTCACCTGGGAATTCGAGGACACAGGTGAGATCCTGTGCAGTGCTCCTTGCCTTTCTAGAACGCATCATGCTCCCGTGATGGCAGAGTCCACCCTTCATGCATTTGCTGGGGGATCCAGACAGGAACAAGCCTCCTCTCCTCTCCGATCTGGGTCCTGACTGCTTATCTAGCGTGCAGTCACAGACTCTCGAGGGAATTGTGGCTCGGGCCTTCCAAGTATAACTACAAACAGAATGTTTTATTTGAATCAAATTTTCAAAACAAATAAATCCGATATTGCCAGAATTCTAGCCTGATCTCTATTGATTTCAAATTACCAGTCAGAGAATGGATGGAGGTCATCGGATGGTCTGTTCCTGGACTTCATCAGAAAACACCCCCCCTTCTGTGCAGACTCTGTATTTTCAAAGCTGGGTACTCACTAAAAGGTATTTTTAACTCCCAAATCAATACCCTTGGAGTCTTCTGGTCATTTGTAGACGTGAGCCCGAGCTGAAAGGGAGACTGCTCGACTTGCATCTTCCCCGCTGAGGATAAGCACGTGACCCTGCTTCTGGGTTTGCCTCCAGACAAGTCCTCCAGATTTCCACGTGGATAAATTAGCAGTATGTCTGCTCTCAGGTGTCCTTAAACAGACACACAGTTAAAACAAGGTTATGTCTTGGTTGGTTGACAACAGTACTGTGACTGGCGGCTGGCCGGAAGCTCGCCCTGTTCCCTGCTGAGTCAGCATCCATGGGGCCATGATGGTGCCTGACCCCTGCCAGAAAGGGCAATCCACCACAGTTGTCCCGCCTCCCTCATCCCTGCCCCCTCCACTTTCTCTCCCTTGTTCCCTCTCTGTGATCTTGATGACAGGGTCTCCAGGGGCGTAAACCCCGTCTGACACATAGTAGGTGCTCAGTGAATCACAGGCTTGATGGTGCCCTCCCCAAATAAAACCAAAAATTACTCCTCTGTTCTACATCCTAAAAACTTGTAAAGGGATGACGTGTGAACTTTTCAAATCCACTCCTTCCTCTGTTCAGAGGGCTGTTTTATGTTTTACGCCACTTCGGCCCGCTGGGGTTTGCTTGACCGGGGGCACACACCATCCAATGACCCGCAGGTTTTGAAAGACAAGACTGTGTGGCAGGGTTACCTATGAATGGGAGATGTGAAATCTACTGAAACACACGTCCATGGTTTCATGAATTATTTCAAACTTCATCCTTTATCACATTAGAATTTTTCTTTTTTTCTTTTCTTTTTTTTTCTTTACATTAGAATTTTTAATTCATGTTTGGCACATAACCAAGAAGGCATTCAGGAAAAGAAAAACCAAGAAGAAGAACAAAACGTGCCTCACTGTCTGTCTGAAGTTGGACCTTAAATCATTTGAGTGGGAAGGTTGACAGCAAGCAATCACTTTGTTATCTCTGAAATAGTTTTAAAATAGCCATACCTTGCCTTTCCTGCGGCATAGACTTGGCAGTTCCCATGGCACCTCTGGGTTGGGTTCCCAATGTGCTGTGAGAAGTGTGGCACCTGTGATGGTCAATTCCCCCTGAAAGCAGCCTTGCCAGCAAGTTCTGAATAGTCAAATACAGAAAACAAACAAACAAACAAAGCGCATGTGAGACCGAGGCTGGTCCCTCCTCCTCTGACAGGACAGAAGCACCTGGCCATCTGTTAACACACTTGCCCATCTCCCTGTGACACTCTGCAGCAAACAACACCATTGCGTTGGGTTAACAGTGTTTTTTTTAATGTAAAGGCATCATTGTGTTTCTTAACACAAGCCTTTTGCAGACCAAAATTGAACTGTCCTGGTCCATTTGGGCAGCTACAACTGAATAATCCAGACTGGGTGGCCTATTAACAAAAGAAAAGTATTTTTCACAGTTCTAGAGCTTGGGAGGCCAAGATGGAGGCGATGGCATATTTGACAGTGAAAGCCCCAGTGTAAGCTCTCTTCCTGGTTCATAGATGTGACCTTCTGGCAGTGTCCTCACGCAGGGGGAGGAGGAGAGAGCTCTCTGGGTCTCCTCTCTAAGGACATTAATTCCCCTCATGGCTCAAACGGCCCCCAAAGCTCCACCTCCAAATGCCACCACATTGGAGTTAGGTTTCAACATAATGAATTTTGAGGATACGAACATTCAACCTATAACAGTAATGTTTGAGGACCATAGCTCAAAGGGGTTTAAAAAAAGAATGTCTCAAACCAGTTTGATGGGCACTTTCCTTTAGGGAAAGCCTTGACTATAAAAACATGGCTCTTGCCCCCAAAAGGGGACAGTTGTAAAAGATTGTCTAAGACCCAGAGTTTCCACTAGGTTGACCAAGACCTTCACCGGGCTGCATGGAAACTCAGCTTCTCTGCCCACCCAGTCCTGTTTCCTTCCCCTGAACTCCACAGACATGGACTCCAAGAGCACCCCTAATTATCTCTGGATGCTTAACTCCTATTTAGCTGCATGCATCTGTGCCCAACCCCAACTCCACCCTCTCCAGGGACCAGGACACACCAACGTTCTTTCTAAAATATAAACCTGATTTTTGTTTCTCCTCTAGTCACATAAAACCTTTATTAGAACACTGGTCCTGTCTCAGATTTTAGGTCAATTGGTTGTCATAAGTCCTCAATTCTATGACAGGTACATCAATATTTTGTTTGGGGAGATTATGTAGTTTTTTTCTTATTGCTGGGTGGGAACAACACCCTTCTAGTTGTCTGTCTCCTAAGCAGAAGCCAGAAGGTACTGATACAATTTTAAAATGTCACAACAAGAGGGAAGGAGGGACTTGTTCTATCAGCTACACCGATTACAATGGTGACACTTACCAGGGACAGAGAAACACAAAGGGAAGAGGCAGAGGACACAGGAGGACACACACAACCAGAGATAGGTCCGAGGGCTTCCCTGTTTCAACCACTGGTGAAAAAGAATGACCAGTTACTAAATGTCACTAAAGGATGAATAAATAGCCACCTGTCACTTGAAAAGTTATATAAATGTCTTAAATCATTAGTAAATCTAAATCACAACTAACTTTTGTATGCAGAAAGCCAATCTGAAATAAATGTAAACAAAATGTTTTCATAGGGTTGAAAAGCTTTCTTAAGTCACAAGAGGAAAATATAAGAAATTAGATCAAAATTTAAAATTCCTCTATAACAAGATATCTTTAATGAGGTTAAAATCATTGGAGAAAATTAGAGAGGTGTCAAAGGTCATGGAGGAGTAAATTCTGTAATGTATGTCAACTGTGTACCCCTGGTAAGGAAACACTCACCCCCAAGAAATGGACAAAGGATGCTTTGTAAGGAATTTGCAGAATAAGAAGATGCGAATGACCAGTGGAGGTCTGGAAGGAAACCCAGCCTCAAGAGCAAGCAGAGAAACAAGCTGAAGTAGGAATGCATTTATTCTGCCTTGGTCATGTTGGAAAAGAAGTGCCGATGACAACTTGAGTATGATAGGAAGCATTGTCCCCAGCCCTACTGTAGGAGGGAAATCTGGCACACTGGGCCACCTCAGGGGGCACACGAGGTCTTCATCACCTTGCTCAACTCAACTTCATCACCTTGCTCACCAATTCAAACGCACCTCCGTGCCATTGCCAGGAGACGACGTATCCTGCCCCCAACTGATGTTGCACCTGGTTGTGTGTGCCCCCTGGCCAGGGCACGTGGGCTGGTGTGCCAGGGTGGTTAAACAGCCCCTCTCGACCCTTTGTCTCCCCGATGAGGATCCCAGAGAAGGGTGAGCCCAGGTAGCCATGAACCCTGAACCCTGGACCCAGGAATGAAGACACCGAGGTTAATCTGAACCCATCTAAGCCCAGCCTGGGCCTGTCCAAGCGCTGCCAGCCTGGAGAGGTGTGAGTGCAGAGAGGTGTGGGCGTGAGTGCGGGGGGTGGGGGGGGTGTGGGCATGAGTGCGGGGAGGTGTGGTGTGAGTGCAGGGGGGTGTGGTGTGAGACAAAGGACTTCTACACCTGTCTGATACCCGATAATGTTGCAGGTCTGGAAATACTCTGGGAGGTTCTATGAAAATTAAGATTGTTCATTCCATACAATACAGGAATTCTTCTCTGGCTATTTTACAGAAAGAGTAGTATGTGTACTAACTGGGAAAAAATTTAAATAAAATGATTGAATAGTCATCCGAAAAGGGTAAATGCAGGCTAATATATTCATCAGATGAAAGGATCCCTGAGGTGCATGTTAGGGATATGGGAAGGTCTTTGAAAACCCATCACTGCGCGCAGGAAGCAAACGGCAGAGCCACGGATAGGGTGTAATGCTGTTTGTGTTTAAAAAATGCAAATCAATACTCTAAATTTTTAATGAATGTGTGTTTAAGAGCATTAAAAATATCATGTGGAAAGATACAAATCCCTAGTAGCATTTAACTGTGGAGAAAGGTAGAATGCCCCATATTTTGGGAAGAGGTCAGAGAGAATGGAAAATTTTACCAATGTTCTAGTTTCTCCAAAGATAATATTCACATATTAATTATTTAAGTATACATACTCTATGACTGTGTGTGTGTGTGTTGTGTGTGTGTGTGTGTGTGTGTGTGTGTGTGTGTGTTTGTAGAAAACTGGAAATAGGGCGCCTGGGTGGCTCAGTGGGTTAAAGCCTCTGCCTTCGGCTCAGGTCATGATCTCAGGGTCCTGGGATCGAGGCCCGCGTTGGGCTCTCTGCTCAGCGGGGAGCCTGCTTCCTCCTCTCTCTCTGCCTGCCTCTCTGCCTACTTGTGATCTCTCTGTCAAATAAATAATAAATAAAATCTTTAAAAAAAAAAGAAAACTGGAAATAATTATGTCCAAACACTATCACTGTTTAATTATCTGAGGTAGAAACTCAGATAGTAGATAGGTGATAGATAGATAGATGGATAGATGGATAGATAGATAGATAGATAGATAGATAGATAGATAGATAGATATGGAGAGAGATGATAATTAGATGATAGATAGGTAGGTAGATAGATAATAGGTAGATGATAGATCAATAAATAGATAATGAATAGATGATAGATGATAGCTAGCTAGCTAGCTAGATAACAGATGATAGACAGACAGACAGACAGATGAGGGACAGGTGACAATGGGCTATCATCTCTGGCCTACGCCATTTCTCCCACAACAGCATGTCTTGAAGTGAGGGGGTCAAGAGAAGAGGTGCCAACAATTCGTTGTAGGAGTAAATCAATATGGCCCGGATATGGCTTGGGAGTGGCACGCTTGGTGCTTATAGAACAATCCAGAGAGGGTACGAGAAGGGTGGTGTGGAGAGAACTGCTGGAGAGACGTCCCTGATGAGAACAGGAGTCTGGAGCGCACCGAGAGGCTGGCCGCTGAAAGTCTGCCTCTGTAAGGAGAGCAGAAGGGGCAGGGAGGAGAGGGGCCACTCTCTGGGACAGTTCTTCTCCCTGTGAGCTCCATGCAGCAGCTGAGCCTGACTATCCATGTGCAGGCAGGAGGGACACGGGGGTTCCCAGGAAGGACCCCAAGAGCTCCACGCTGCCCTGAGCCTGGGAGGACATGCTCCCCCAGCCTTTCTGGGTCCCCCGGTGTCACAGCAGTCCCTGCCACAGCCCTGCTGGGAGCAGAAAGTGCTCCTTGAAGCAAAGGACAAAGCCCATACTCTTATTTGCTGGTGTTCGATACTAATAAGAATCACTACTATTGCTTTTACTAGCTGATGTTATTATTATTATTATAAGTTTTAGACATTACATTAATACATACTTTGATTCATCACATTTATACAATATTAATAACTTAAATAATACTAGTTAAAGCATTTCTAGTTTTCTACTATTTACTCAAGAAAAACTTGTTAGTGGCCTTTTCAAATCTAAAAGGTAGACCTTTCTTTTTCCCCGATATTTATGTTCGAGGTTAAAGACAAGTGGCATTCACTTCAGTCCCAGATTATGGACATTTGGCCCTTTTTTGGTTTTGTTTTCATAACATGACTTTTGCATATTTAGCTTTTTTGCACTGATTTATTAGGATAAAACTTTTGGGGGTGAGAATACAAGTCCCCGTGAAAGGCACAAATCAGAAATTTTTGAACATTTAATAAATATTTGTTCATTCTTTTTATGCTTTTATATGTTCAAAAGCAAGAGGAAAGCTCAATGAAGTTAGTTCAGTGTCACATGGTTTAATCCTAACTTACTTAGCAACTGCTGGCCTCCCATTTTATCCAAGTCCTTCTGGGAACCCAAGCTGCTTACCGGCACTTGGAAAGACAGGTTAGAGAGTATTATGTGCTGTGATATTTATGCTCTAGCGGTAACTCCTATCATTATGTGCTATTTGTGCCATTTTATTCAAAAGTAGAGTGGTTCAGCTCAAGGTCAGATTCAAGTCACTTGAGATATGCTAGACTCTGGGCTGTTTCCACAGGAGGGAAGCATTTGATAAAGACCAATCATGATACTGTGACCTCAAATTCACAGTCCATTGAAGACAACCCAAAACAAGTATGCCCAGGAAGAGGTCAGAGGATCTGTTCTCATGATGACAAGCTTTAGTTTGTGAGTGCAGGGGAGGTGTGGGCGTGAGTGCACACCGCGGCACCCTTGGGATGTGGTCCATCCCACTTTCTACTCTGGGCTTTCTGAGGCATCCATCTGGCCTCCACAGGACAGGAAAATCTAAGGCAGTGACCCTGGCATGGAGGCTCCTGGAACACATCCATGTGGGCACGATCAGAAAAAGTTCTTGACTCTAATTTGGATTATAGTCACCGTCAACCTTCCACCCAAATACATCTGACGCTTATTTTGAATGAAATTAATTATTCAAAGATGACTTTTTCCTACACAGTTATTTAATTCTGCAATCTAGGATGGGGTGAAAATTCAGAAAATGTTTTGTCCCAGTGGAAGGACAACGACTCCATCCAAATAAAACATACGGTCTAATGACAGCCTGAATCTTAGAACGTCTCCATTTTAATTTCTAAAAGTGTCAAAAAAAAAGTCAATGTGCTTTAATGAAATAAAGTCAGTGAAGATCTTTTTCCCAGGGTCTTACAGTAAAACACGGGGATGAAACCATACGTGGAGCCTCTTTTCCATCTCGACTCCAGGGCTAGAAAAGATCTGCCCTTGATCGTGAGGTTTTAGACATGAAAGACTTTGAATCTCTCCAAGCCCAAGATGAGCACAGAATACTAATGCAGATCCACGTGACACACCGAGGAAGCAAATCCTTTATTTTAAACTGTTAGTGGCCCATTTTTCTCCAGCTCCCTACTCCAAGTCCGCAGAGGAGGAACTATGTCTGCACCAGGCAGCTATTACTGAAATAAGCCGCGGCGTGTATCTAACTCCCTGCTCACGGAGAGAACCTGTTCTCCCCCTATAACAGCACATTTAATCAAAGGCTGACTTCAAAGCATTTGTCACGGTGTCATTAGAGAGACATATCTGGCCTTTTTGCTTGAATGTGATGAGCCTGGGTGTGCCAGTGTTCTCTAACTCAGTCCTACCTAGGTATAGACTAGGGAGAGGAAATGAGGAAATTATTAGGGGCCGGAGCCCACATCACCGGACGATGCGCCCACACACCATGCAGAGGTCCTGAACTTCTCTAGAGCCCTTCATAGTTCGGCCCCCCGAGTTCGACCTTTGTGCTGTGGGCCATTCTGCCAGGAGCAGCTGTGGGAGGGTGTGGATTCAGTCTGCCGCTCAGGGAATGCATTTGGAAGATTTCTCTCCTGACAGCACAACCTGATGGAGCCCAGAACCAAACTCACTATCTTCTTGGCCCACTGGCTCCTTGACTTCGAGGTTGGATGAATGCGTATAATCAGCAGTCACTCAAGATGAGAGTCTGGGCCCCTCAGTCCCTCAGCCCCTGCCCTCCCCCTGCCACTGAGAATCATCCCCGTCCCCTCAGTGCCCTGCTAGAGTCCTGCCCTCCCTCTGCCCTGCCACTCAGCCCCACCTGCAGGCGCCTCCCAGCTAGGTCTTCCTCAGGCCCCGGGTGCGGTGCCCCAAAGGGTCCATCAACCCGGAGTCAGCTTAGGGCCTACTCAGGGTGGGCACCTCCCCAAACACTCATGCGCCCTTCCTGAGCGCCCTGGGGTGGGGAGGGCCCCGAGAATTAAAACGCTCATGTAAGCACACACACTTTGTCCATTCCACCTCTGAATGATCACATCTGGTTCACACCTCCAGAATCTTCCTAGTTCCTGAACTTGCTGAGCTGGCCCGGGCAAGTGAGCAGGGGCCACGAGTGGGGGATGGTGACCTCAAGCAGGTGACAGGGTCCCCGCCGCCGGCCCCGTCTCCCTCCCAATCAGTTAGGTGACGTAGAATTATTCTCTACCTCAGAAGCGTGACTCTCAACTTGTTAAGGCCATTTTACTCTCCTGTAAAAGATACTGAAATCTCTCTTCATCTCCCAATATTCCTAGAAAGGAAAAATTGAGTTTATAAGGATCCATAGTGGCAAACATGATGTTTCAGAAAACTCTCAGATATAATTTTATTAGCAATGGGGAAATGGAAATCAAACACATGTCCTGAATCTGTGCTTAGAATCTTAATTTTTTTGATTATAAATATTCATTGCTGAAATTTCAGAAATACAAAAAACTATAAGATGAATATTAATTTTACTTTTAGTCTCTCTACCCAGAGTTTCAACATTTTGAGGGATATTTTCATCTCTCTTTTTCACATATGTTTTCAAAATAGATTTTAAATCATACTATATGTAGATTTTTTCATCTAATATTATATCATAATCCTATTACAGTGATATCAAAGCTGCTTAATGTTGTCTCCTTTTAATAGCCATATGACATTCAATATTATGAATATAAGACTGGCTTATATAGCCATTACTACTGTGTTGGTCATATGTTTATCATTAAAATATTAAATATCTTTGTTTTTTAATTCTATCTTTTCCTCTTTTTATTATTGTGTTCTGTTAGCCAACATCATTAGTTTTTGATTCATTGTTCAACCATTCATCAGTTGCATTTAACACTCAGTGCTCATTACATCACGTGCCTTCCTTAGTGCCTATCACCCAGTTACCCCATCTTCCCACTTTCCTCCCTTCTTTAATGCTCCATTTTCCTGGAGTCCAGAGTCTCTCATGGTTTGTCTCCCTCTCTGATTTCCTCCCATTCAGCTTATCCTCCCTTCCTTTATGGTCCTCTGTGCTATTGCTTATGTTCCACATATGAATAAAACCATATGATAATTGTCTTTCTCTCCTTGACTTATTTCACTCAGCATAACCCCTTCAGTTCCATCCATGTCGATGCAATGGTGGGTATTCATCCTTTCTGATGGCTGAGTAATATTCCATTGTATGTATGAACCACAACCTCTTTATCTGTTCATCTGTTGAAGGACATCTTGGCTCCTTCCACAGTTTGGTTATTGTGGATATTGCTGCAGTGAACACTGGGGTACAGAGGCCCCTTTTTTCACTGTGTCTCTATCTTTGGGGTAAACATCTAGTCGTGCAATTGCTGGGTCATATGGTAGCTCTATTTGTAACATCCTGAGGAACGTCCATACTATCTGCCAGAGTGAGTGTACCACCTTACATTCCCACCAACAGTGCAAGAGGAGTTCAGGATATTTATTCACTTATATTCTGTATCATGAATACTTTCCAAGAAAAAGAACTAAAATCCTTTACATAAAACACACACATACGGAATTAATATAAAGATCAAAAATAGATCAGAATTCACATAATTGCACAACAGACCTGGATGTGATGGATGGTGGATGTTGAACCCATAGTCAATGATTACATACATTTTAGGGGACAGACATGAATAACAAAAATGAGCGATATTTTTAACAGTGTTTCAGAAGACGTGGAATACTGTGATTAAGAACAAAGACAGATTAACTCCTCAGTCAAACAGATGGTTGTCTTGTCTGTCGACATTTCAAGGTCACTATGCAACAACAAACTAGCAGGGAAGTGCTCAACTTTTTCCTAGGTCTTCAAATATCAAAGAATACTGTGAACCCAGAAATGGAAGTGAAATGAATAGTGCCCGAGTGTTGGTTTTATTTAATAAAAAAACAAAAACAGAAACAAGAATATCTCATGAGATGTGTAAGGTGCCAACAGAACCACATGTTAAGTCGTGGTCACAACAGAGTCTATGACTCTGTGGAGAGCTGCTCCTGGATCTGTCAAAGACACGCTCAAGAATCCAGCTTTTGTTGATGTATCCACTACAGGTAGAATGGCCAGAAACAATTGTCTGGGAACCAGGCCACATGCGAAACCATGGATGCCGGGAGCAAGGCTGCTGCCTCTCTCCTAAGACACAATCCGGCTGTTGTGAGAGCCTTGGGACAGCACTTAACCTCCGTACCTCACCTCCATCAGCAAGCGAAGGTGGTGGTGATAAGAGCCAGGTTCTTGTTGCATGAAGGCGTGATTTGGATTTCAGAGTTAGCACGTGAGAACCTTTGATAAAAGCCAATGTGTGAACACATTGTTGAACACGGTCTGAGAAATGGCATTACTGTGATCCTGAGCCCTTGTGATTGCAGGATCCAGGGTAACTAAACGCACCATGATGTGCTTTTCTTTTTTTTTTTTTTTCCTCCCAAGAACTTATTTCTATTTTATTTGGTTGAAAGATTTGATCCTGATGACGTGTTCTAGTGCTACTTTTATTTTGAAGCACATTCCTTTGGTTTTCTTTAAAAATAGAAAATATCACTACAATCTCATTTAGGAATAATAGGATTACCTTGCCATACATTTGGAATTCTAGATCTGAGTATCTACCAAATACTTGTTAAATGAATCCAGTATGCAACTATATTCTTCTTTAAAATAATAATTTATTTTATTTTTTCAGTGTTCCAAGATTCATTGTTTATGCCCCACACCCAGTGCTCCATGCAATAGGTGCCCTCAGTACCCACCACCAGGCTCACTCATTCCCCCCACCCCCCTTACAAAACCCTCAGTTTATTTCTTAGGGTCCAAAATCTCTATGCTATACCTCCCTCTCTGATTTACCCCAGTTCACATTTCCTTTCCTTCTCCCACTGTCCTCTATATTACCCCTCATGCACCGCAAATAAGTGAAACCATGTGATACTTGAATTTCTCTGCTTGGCTTATTTCACTCAGCATAATCTCCTCCAGTCCAGTCCATGTTGCTACAAAAGTTGGATATTCATCCTCTCTGATGGAGGCATAATATTCCATTGTATATATGTACCACATCTTGTTTATCCATTCATCTGTTGATGGGCACCTTGGCTCTTTCCACAGTTTGGGGTTCCTGCCCACTGCTGCAATGAACATTGGGGTACATATGGCCCTTCTTTTCACTACATCTGTATCTTTGGGGTAAATACACAGTAGTGTTAAATGTTATTTTCCACATTTCACCACATTTTACCAAAACTTGTAGAAAATGGCATTATCTGCAGATGAAAAGATACCATACAACTTTGTTGGTTGCATAAATCAAGTTGATATCTTATTTCTCTAAATAGAAAGATTATGAAATAGGTTAATAAAAATAATCACGTTGCAATAAAAAAAAATACGCCATCACTCCAAGCATCAGTGAACATTGTTGGAAATGGTTGATATTCTTGTTAAACCCAAGAAAATTGGTACAAAGGAATATAATTTTCTTAAGTCTGTTGTTCAGTTGACTTGGGAAATCTGTGAAAATAGCCACTGTGAAAAAGGTATGGTGCCCTCCTCAGCATATTAGTGTACACTTTGTACCAATAGCTGGAAAGTGCAGATGGCTCTCTTGAGGATGATTTGGGTGGACCAAATGACTTTTGAAAACTAGAGATAAATTACTTTTTTTTTGACACAGACAGAGGTGGGAACACACACAAACACACATAATCCCTCATTGTATGCATCTACGATGACATTTTCTGATTACAAGTTGGATTTGTAGAGCCATTTCATCCAGATGCAGAGATAAACTCTGTATTAATAGAAGTTTGACACTGAATTTACTATATACGTAGTTTGCTTTGCATTAGGTATGTTTTCTTGTGCTCTTATCATTCTATAAAAGTCCTGGGAGCTTTTGTAGCATCGGTGCCTCTAGAGAATTTTTGGTGAACAAGAACATTCCACCACAACCATGAAAAATAAAGAAGATTAGTTGTGTTTGAAAGCATATCTGGAACTTGGGACCTTAGAAGCCCACCATATAAGAGAGTGGGTCTGGTAGAAGTCATACTTAATTATGTATTGGGGAAATACAGAATCCTTTACTGTTGCTACATTAACTTAGGGATATGACTTTGAACATCAGTGGTTATACTGTTTTCATTTCAAATTTGAAAATCCGGGTGACCTGATTCCCAGGAGTGCAGTGAAGCATTCACTCAGTAACTTTGATATACTTCAAGAACATGTAAGTATTTGGCTTTAAGTGTGAATTAGGAGATATGTTATCAAAATAATTAGTTACACAATTTTAGAAATTTTACAAGTCTCCTTCACCAGATAAAATATCTGCTAAATATTTGACTTGGTTCCATGGGATGAAATATCTCCCTCCATATCAGCTGTGTCCATCTGATTTTAGTTTTAACTTTCATTTCAATACTAAATTTAAATTTTGTCAATTTTTTTTCAATGCTATCAGTGGAAACCATTCTCTTCTAGGGAATTCCATCTAATTGGGTCAAACTCCTAATTATCTAACAGGAAATGTGTTTTCTGCATAAGATATGTACAGCTCTCTTGTGGTTTCTGACCCTGATGACTCCTCTCCATCTTGCCTGGGCTCAGCTCTGGCCGCACTACCCACCCCACTCGGGAATACCAATCCTGCCAGGCGCTTGTTTGCTTGGAGGCTTTCGGTGGGTCAAGAGATGGTGGGGCTACTGTAGCATTAGCCACCCCAACAGGGTGGACGGCTCTCCATAAGGTCCCATCTCCAGAGGAGACCCTCCATCTCCCGACCTTCCTTTCTCCTTCTCTCTTTCCTTCTTCAAATCTCCACTTATGTCCTCCATGTGGAGGCTCATTATCTCTTCGTTTCCTCTTTTCCTACCGAGATAGCCCAGCAAAACATGTCGCTAAAAGATGGCCACGGACTTGAAGGGAAAATCACATCACTCCGTTAAGAGCAGGGAGAGCCTCAATCAGTGGTTAATTCCAGACAGCACTTAAAGGAAGACTAGTATTTTAAAATAATTCAGTGATTTATACTTAATGAATATAAAAAATGAATTTTAGAAATCAAAATCTAGACTTCTCTCTTGTGCTCTGTCCTCAAGGTCATAATTCCATTGTCACTATTCTGAGTCCACCTGTCTGCCTTGTGCTGAGATACCTGCCTCTCTACTCAGACACTGTGCTTTCTCTTGGGGCATATTCTGGAGGCTGGCCCATATGGGATGTTTTTCCTTTCCCCTTGAGTCTACTAGGTACAAATAGAGGGGTGGTGTCTTTGAAAACTTGCCCCCTAGTGGGCTCCTACTCCTCAGGATATATGGACTGTGTCTGCTGTGGGGTGGCCTTTGTGTCAGCTGTAGAGTGGATCCAACAAAGATGGCCTTGTGCTGCCCACTGCAGACAGTGTGTCCAGCTTACCTTATCCCTCCAGGCTGCTCCTGCCCCGCCAATGTGGGGCATCATGCAGTTATCACACAACCTGAAGAAAATCTCACTGAAATTAACTCATCAAAAAGAATATTAAAGAAGAAACCAAAATCATGGAGCCCCAACAGTAGATAATGTTGAAAAGAAATACATAAGTGAGAGAGTCTGATGAAAAACTTCACTTCTCCATTGGAAGAAAGGTAGGGACCCTCCCCGCAGATCCATGGACCTTCTATTTCATTTATGTAAATGTATTTATTTGTTAGGAATGACTTCATGATTGATTAATGCAATTTTTTTCTCTTTTTATAGATATTTAAGACACCTGTTACTACCAAGGCCCAAATAAAAGTATTAGCTTATGTACAAAGTCATCTTTCTCTTCTACATTTATTCATTTTGTATATATTTTAAAGCACTCCATGAGGAAATTAATACTGAGATTTAATTGGAGCAGAAATGTTTCAGATGCCAAGGTTATAAAAGTGTATTTCCATAAACACTGCAACTGTAGGTGAGATAATGTTTCTGACAATTCCACTCCAGGTTAACTGGTCTAAAACACAAGTCACAGCTTCAAACAATCTCAAAGGGATATGAATATCTCTTTCAGTTTATTTGAGGATTATACTGGATGTTTCACCCAAGGGTACAAAGGGATCATTTAACTGATTGTTTAAGAAAGGCCTAGATACCGTAGAGTTCTCCGTATGAAACTAGGCTCCAGCTTGTTGTAACTCTTACCCCAAGAGGACAGCCCTTTAAGAAACAAAGTCAACACTTTCAGGATTGCCAAGTATATTTATTCAATTAGGGCTTCAGGGCACTAAAACTATACTAATAAGTTGAAATATTGTGGCTTTCCAAACTTAATCTTTTTTTCCTTACATGGGCTAAAATTATCATTAATATTTAACAAATTAATAATAGTGTCTATGTCCACACTCTTAAAGAAAAATAATTCTGGCACTAAATATTGCTAAACCATGAAAATCAGAACAAGGAAACCACTTATTGATAAAACTTGATTTAGTGGGAAAATAAAATAAAAGCAACACTGATTCCTAGCCATGGTTCCATCTAAAGGAAGACCCACAGCTAGTGCAATCTCTAGGTGCTCCAACACGATGACTCTAATGCCCATCTTTAGAGTAATACAAGATTCACTTCTCATCCAAAGCACTTCTGAGTTAATGATAAATCTAACATAGAAATGTTTAGTATGAAACAGATTGCCAGGTGCTTAGCAATGTTTTATTTTATTTTACTTTATTTATTTTCTTTTAAGATTCTATTTATTTATTTCATAGAGAGAAAGACACAGCTAGAGAGGAAACAAAAGAAGAGGAGTGGGAGAGGGAGAATCAGGCCTCCCGCTGAGCAGGGAGCCTGATGTGGGGCTCGATCCCAGGATCCCAGGATCATGACCTGAGCTGAAGGCACACACTAAACGACTGAGCCACCCAGGTGCCCTAGTACTGTGTTATTTTAAAAGGTGTTCTTGTTTCTAGGGGTGGTTACAGGCTAAAGTTAACAAAAAGGAGTCTTTCTTTATCACATCTGTGGGTAGTAAAACAAAGAAAAAACAAGGAAGGCCACCACTTTGGAAACAGAAAGATATTCTTACTCCATTTGCTTCCACTAGAAACTACACCCTTTCTAGGAAACTTAGTGCTCAATTTAGACATGGCAGAACAGAGAAAACATTTTTGAGAGAAATCAAACTTTCAGCCAGTCCAATATGATTTCCAGGAAAATGAATTTTAGGTAGTTTTTTTTTTTCCATTTTCTTGTTTGTTTCAATGATATAATTGCAATCATAGACTTTTTAAAATATTTGAGAATGCATGCAAAAAAATAAAAGGACCAGACCAACAGAGTCAGCAAGTACTGGACGCACTAAGATAACAGACTAGTGAGTTTGATAGAAATGTGGCAGAACTGAATGGTGAGATGTTGGTTACTGTCCATTTCTTAAATTACATGATGTTCATGTATACAGCCAGCAATGGGTTAATCACTACCAAATAAGCTAAAACAAGCCTATTTTGAAGTTCTACTTCTAATGCGGCAGATCGCAGAAAACCCTGGAAATGGAAACAATGATTTCGAAAAGTTACTAGAAAGTAAGCTTGGAATATACTTGTCCTAAGACGGTATTCACTGTAAGAGAGTAGATTCTTAGGTGGAGGGGTTTCATAGGTTCCGGACCGCCTCAAGGGGGACCATCTGGCATTGATAACTTAGGGCTTCTGGTTTGCAAGCAACAGAAATGTATTGTCCAATATAAACAAAAGGACTTTATAGTAAAAAAAAAAAAATGGGAAGATGACTCAGAGATTTCATAACTGTTCCCCAAAGGTGAAACCAAGTGCAGAAACCACAGTCATGACCTTGTGACAGAACATGAGTATTGGCTCCCCATACCCTGTGATGAATAACCCCCAACTCATTCCCCAGTCCCTGCATCACTGCCTCATGGTACGAAACCCCAGGAGGTGATCCCATTGGCTGAGCTCAGACCATGTGTCTGTCACCATGCCCTTAGAGACTATCACCAAGAATGAGTGAAAACACACCTGTCTCCCATGTTTTCATCACCTTCCCACAAAGACTGCTCATAGTGGAAGGTAGATAATTACCCCCACAATGTACTATTTTGATTCTGAGAAGTAGGGTGGTTGTTTGCAGCAAAGCTAACAAACTTTCACCACAAATGACCTATCAAACAACTGTTTAAAGAAGACTTAGTAGATGAACAGTTGGTGTGGAATTTAACCGCAGTGTTTCCTGACTGCAACACAGTAGTTGCCACATTGCAATCATGTAATCCGTGAGTTGAGCAAAGTGATAAATTACATGTGACCCAACTGTTGTGTTCTAAGGAAATGGACTGTGAAGCCACTGAGTCAGAAACTGATGTTCTCATAGGAAGAAAGGGCACAGACGTCATGTATGATGATGCAAGACCTAAGGAAGAAAGTACTGAGTGAGCCAACAGAAGAAAAAACAGGAGACGAGAGGGAAGCAAAAACTGAGAATATGAAAATCTAACCTGGTCTCTATTACAGAGAAACATCCTCACTTATTGAAATGATGCCTGATAGTAAATGGGGGAGCAATTTGAAAAAATTATGTGGCTAGTTTATAGTGAATGATGTCTTTAAGGAGCACCTTCCTGCAGATATACAGCAAACACCAGTGAGCATGGGCAGGGGACATGCCAAGAAGGCCATATACCCATGCTTGCACTATGCAAGAATATCTTTATAAGAGGAAAAGAAGCAGTTCTTCTGCATTACACTGACACTGGAATATTCCAGATGCCACATTTTTGGAGCTATTTCAAAAGAGATCATCTCAGACATAGTCAACTAACAGAAACTATGAGCAAAATAGAAGCCAATAGAAAGTTGAGAAAACTGGAATTACTGTGACTGAAGAAGAGAAGACGGCATTCCATGAGTTTTCTGTCCCCCAAATGCCTGAAGCAGTATTCAGTAAAAGATCATTTCTCTACCTATCTACAGTCCCATCTTTGTGGAAAATCAGCTGTCACCACATGGGTGCACCTTCGTCTAAGGTCCCTGCTCTGCCTCGGTGCTCTCCCTTGCCCTCGTACTGGCATTTACCATCCAAACTGTTATACCTTGGAATAACTCCCGAGAGCCAACAGAACAAGTCTGTCTTATTTTCAAGAGTATCTTGATTATTCTTGGTTCTTTACATTTTCACATTTTAGAAATTAGCTTGTTAAATCTTCCCCAATACACACACACAAACATAATGTGTTTATATGTGCGGAAGACTTCTTTCCCATCTTGCTTTATCACTCATAAACTATGCTTTTTTGTTTTTTTAATCTCAGTGCTGTAATTTGTGTATTTAATGTTTATAAGTTTGAGTTCATAAATTCTATTTTCCCCTGGGTCCGGTTGGCCACTATCTGCTGAGTTATACTGAGTTTTAAATATTGTATTTTACAGTTCTAAAATGCCCATCTGAATCGTTCTGTGTATTTTAATTCCTTTTGATATTCCTCATCTTTTTACCCATCTTTTCCCATTTTCTGTCATCTTTACCTTGTTCATTGCAGTCCTTTATGTACGTACTCCAACATCTGGACCACACAGACTCTGCTTTTCTTGGTTATTTTGTCTCTTTGTGCACAAATACTGCTTCCTTTTCCTTTGTCTAATGACTTTTGACTGTGTGCAAGGATTGTGGATGAAATAATGTAGAGGCTCAAGTTTTGGTTGTTTTTGCCCAGAAGGAATGTTGGGTTTGTTTTAGCCTTCAGTTAGATTGTCAGGTGATGACCCGGATCCTGATGAAGCTTCGGCGCAGGCTTTACCACAATGGGTCTGTTTCAGTCTGGCCTTTACCCTGAAGGCATAGGTAGCATTTCACTTCCATTTGCTTCTCTGTGTGGTGCAGGAGCTCCTTTCTTGGGTCAGCTCAGTGACACCTGCACTCTGGCTGGGCACGTTCTAACGACTCCCCTGGACTGAGATCTCTGCTCAGTCTCCCACCAGCTGTTCTCTACTGGGGCTTCTGGAATCTGACTTGCACATGTGTTGGGTGGCCAAAGAGCCAAAATTCTTGAGCAGAATTTCTGAGATCCCTCTCTGTGCTGCTGCTGTGTGTGTGTGTGTGTGTGTGTGTGTGTGTGTGTGTTTTAAATTTTTATCTGTTCGTTTTGTCTTGTTTCAGGTAGCTAACCCCCACAAATCATGGTCACCTTAACTTTCCCACCTGCACACGTAGTCACACTGTCCTATGGGGCCGTCACACTCTGCTTGTGCTCTAGCTCCTTCACCAAAGATCTGGAAGCTGATGTGAGGAGCAAACCTCTCCAACACTACAGCCCTGCACTGGTTGTCATCTGATGACTGTTGACACTTGTCTTATGGTTTCTTGGTTTTTATACCTATTAATGGCCGCAGAGGAAGTCTAATACCAGCTTCTTTCTTTGGCTGTAACTGAAGGCTCACACACGTATGTCAATGTCACCTACATCACAGATATGCAGAAGACCAGGAAAGACTGAGTAACTGCAATATGGAAAGTTTTTTATTTTGATTTTTATTTTTGGTCAACACCCAGTACCAATATCAAAAACACCAAAGTATATCAATAACAATACCCTTCCAAAAAGGCAAATCGCATAAACAAACAACTAATACATGGCATCCAAAGTCAATTATGTCACAAAAGGAAAAGTACTGACATTTTAAAAAATATTTTATCTATCTATCTATCTATCTATCTATCTATCTATCTATCTATCTATCTATCTATTTATTTGACAGAGATTGAGATAGAGAGAGAGGGGGAGAGCACAAGCATAGGGAAGGAGGGAGAAGCCACATCCCCACTGTGCAAGGTGCCTTGAGATGGGGCTCAGTCCCAGGACCTTGGGATCATGACCCAAGCTGAAGGCAGATGTTTAACCAACTGAGCCACCCAGGTGCCCCAAAAAAGTGCCGATATCTTAAAGGACACTTCATTTTCATTTTTCTCTCATCAAACCGTCAGAGCTTGTAGAGGTTATCATTCCCATTGGTGATGAAGTTGAAAGAAAACGAGGAAAGCCTCATTTGTTGTGATTCAGTGTATGAATTAGGGCAACCTCTTTAGGGAACAATCTGGTGACATATCTCTGATTTCTTCTAAAAATGTGAATACTGTTTTCCGAAGGATTCCATTTCCAGGAGTTTTTCTGAGAAGCTAGTTAAGCCTGTGTTCTAAGCTGTAGCTACAAAGCTGTCCGCCTCATTACAGCATATTTGAAAAGGAAGAAACTGGAAGCCCCTTATTACAGGACCCGGTGTAAGTGTAAGGTCATTAAGAAAGCATTGAAAGCATAGGAAAATTTCCACTTGTTACGTGAAAAACTATAAAATGTATTATTCTGTGATCTTGTTTTGAGGGAATAAATATGTATAGAAAAACTGTAGGTGATTTTACATTATTTTTCTAAGTACTCTCATTATTTCCATAATTAAGACTCTATTGCTTTTGAGGTGGGAAAAAAATATTACTTTATCTTACAAAAGAAGAAAATGCTTTCAAATGCTAAGTTACAATATAAATATAAAATTCTCTGAGTTTTGACAGAGAACATAAAAAATGGTTTTTGTTATTGTTTTTGTTAATAAGAAATCTCTTTAGGGGCGCCTGCGTGGCTCAGTTGGTTAAGCGACTGCCTTCGGCTCAGGTCATGATCCCAGAGACCCGGCATCGAGCCCCACATCGGGCTCCCTGCTCGGCGGGAAGCCTGCTTCTCCCTCTCTCACTCCCCCTGCTTGTGTTCCCTCTCTGGCTGTGTTTCTCTCTGTCAAATAAATAAAATCTTAAAAAAAAAAAAGAAATCTCTTTAAAGTTGTTTTCCATATATTAACCTACTTGTTAATTCTTCTACATTTCTTTTCTTTCCTTTTTCTTCTGATAAAGTAAATAGATGAGACTCAAAGAATAATGCTGATGTTCCAAGACATTGATTCATTCGAATAAATTTTTGGTAAACTATTTTTATATTAGTGTCTTAGTATTATAACACCACCCATTATTCAGATAAACTTTTATTACATTTCCCAAGTAAATGATTTTTAGAAGTTTGAAGGCAGTGATAGAACTGTAAAGGTTTTGCTCTACTGAAGACAAGTAGCTTAAATCTTGCCTGCTTCCAATTCTGATGGTATTTTTCTAATCCTTGCCTTTACTGCTTAGGTATAAATTTAAACAGTAGCTTAAAATCAAGCCACCAAGGGTTGGGATAAATACATCTTCAGCTGCATGAGATATATGAAAACAGCATGTGAGAATGGACTACAGAAAGTAGGGTCTCTATAAAAAAAATTGACAGAAATTGAGTTTGAGAAGCACACATGGAGATTTTTCTTCTTTTCTAAGGCCATTTTGATTAATCTAATCCACCACGACAAATTCACAATTCAATATGAGAGGTAAGGATGCCTGAAGATGCCCTTTACTATCATCCAAGGGGAAAAAAAAATATGTCTAAGTAAGAGATGAAAACATGGCAAGCCTAAGCGCGTGATAAGGGTCTGAACTGTGTGCAAGTGACAGCTCGCGGGAGAAGTGGAGGGCACCCCGCGCTCTCCCTGCTTGTGGGGACCAGGACAGACCAAAACCAGATTTCCACATTAAATATGTGCCTTCCAGTACCCGAGAGGAAACGCGAGTTCCCGCACGCTTTTGTTGTATGCCCAAATCAGCACCTGCAGAGATGAACTTATTAAAAAAAAAACAAACACCATGTTTTCTAAGTAATTACGCCCTTGGGTTTTCTGACACTATTCCTGGTAGAATGTTGTTGAGCTTCCAAGAGGCAATTGTTACAGTTTACACAAAAAATGAAATAAGAGATAATTAAAGCAAAACAGAGAGTAAATGTAGATCGACTGAATGAAGGTATATTATCTTTCCCTTGTTTTCCAGTTGATTAAGCTTGATTGCCTTCAGATGGTTTAATGTTCTTTCTCTTTTATCCACACACTTACCCTCCGTCCTATCAGGCATCCATCCAGCATTAAATGACCTCTGTTATCAAGCACTGGGGGACATAAGGGGGCGAACCCCAGCACCTTTAGGCTCTGGGAGACACAGGCAGCACAAGCCAAAGTCCAGACATCGTCAGAGCATCACAAAGTGATAAGCATCAGGGAGGAGACAGTGGGCCATGAAGACAGCAAGCAAAGGACACGTGATCCTTGGTGAGTTTCAGCAGCAGGGCCACACCCGCTCTGGGAAGGAGGGGAGATTATTTGCCCTCGGTCCTGGAGTGCTGGGAGGCAGAGTACCCCAGACAGAAGTAGCAGAAGGGACGCCATAAAGCAGAGAGGAGTTCAACATTTTTCAGGAACTGAATGAAGACAACTCTGGTTAAACTCAACACACAGAGAGGAGAGCGGTCCTGCCAGAACCCTTGGGGTCTGGCCAGCCGTGGAGAGCTCTTCATGTTATTAAAAGTCAGGTGAGAAACGACGAAGGGTGGACCAGAGCAGTGTTTTCTAATTTTAATATTTATAAGATCTAGAAGTTCATTCCTGTTTGCACACATACACACAAGCCACATCCTGCTCAAGGAGAGCCAGCCTGGCCCAGGGTGAGGAGGGAAGGGGGGCGATGGAGTACTGAGTGCGCTGCCCAGGCTCCCCAGCGGGGGGCCGAAGACCAAGGCCACACCAGAGTGCCATGCGGAAGAGGGCCTCTGATGCCGACCTCTGCAGCCAGATTTGGACACATGCAAGGGCATGGCTGGACGGGGAGACTAAGGGTGTGAGAGCGCTGTGAACGCGGTTCTGCGCGTGGGATGCTTGAAATGCTTGCAGAAAATCCAAGTCCAAGAGAACATGCAAAATAGATGACCATTGAATATGTCATTTCACAGCTCAGATAAAAGGTCCTCGCTGGAGGGTACATGCGATGTGAGTCACGGCATCTAAATATGCTCCAGTCTCTTCATTCAGAATGGCCAACGATGCCATTGGTTTACCTCATTGGTCAAAGGTAAGGAAAACAAAAATCACACAAGGAATTTTGTTGTTTCTTGCAAAAGTCAATTAGAGTAAATCCCCCTTAATCTTAAGCTAAGATCACTTACCAAAATATGAGGGCTTGGTGAATGATGTGGCCCTCCCTGGGCTCGAGAGAAGACTCCCCTGGGTTCTAAATATGCATGGTCTTCGTCTTGGTCAGCTCAGGCAGCTGTAGCACATTATCATAGATTTTATTTGTCATTTATTTCTCGGAGTCCTTCCAAGGTCAGAGTGCTGGCATAGTTAGTGTCTGGCGAGGGCCTCCTACGGGTTCCCAGATGGCCACTATCTCACTGCGTGCTTGCCCAGCAGAGAGCAGACAGAGGGAGCAAGCATCTCATCTCTTCCTATAGGAGCACAGATCCTGCCAAGGGGACGCCTCTGTGGGAATTCTGTATGGGATCAGTCGTTCTTACACGGGGAGGATGGGGCAGTGAGCAAGGAGGCAGAGGTCCTGCCCCGGGGGGGTTCATCACAGTGAAACATTTTTGGGTATCAGACAACCACATGTGATGAGAAGGGGGAGCTTTGTCACACCTCCTATGAGCAAAACAAAGCAGGATGGGGTGAGAATTGGATATAGTGATCAGGAAAACACTTCCAGAGGATAAAAGCTTGTTGAGGGCAGTAAGTCAGCACCGAGGAACTCATTTTCCAGTGGAGCAAAGGGTGGGGTTGGGCTTGGAGATCTGTCTGGAGCATGGCTTCCTGAAGGGTGTTCTAGAAAGATGGAGGTGATCTCAGATGAGTAAAGCCTTTATCAGGCCTGCCTGGGTGAGGGGCAGAATCAGAGTTTGTGTGTGCTATTAAAAGAATATGAATCGCTGAATTCTATCTCTGAAACTAATAAAAAATGGGAAGAAGCAATAGAAGATGCTGACAGAACATTTTCCTCTAAAAATTTGTGCATATCTGCTTCATCTAGCCGAGTCAATATCTCACATTGAGAAGCCAGGGTGGTTTGAGCTGTCCCCGCTGCCCCCCGGGCTTCCCAGAGCTGGAAGGCACCACCTCACTCCGGAAGCAGAATTCCCAGAGAAGGTACTATTTCTTCCACGTGTTCTCTATGATTTCAATAGTCTCTGTCATGCATTGAGCGTCTGTCCTAATTCTAACCTTTTTTTTTTTTTAAAGATTGTATTTATTTATTTGACAGAGAGGCAGAGAAGGACAAGCAGACAGAGCAGCAGGCAGAGGGAGAGGGAGAAGCAGGCTTCCCGCTGAGCAGGGGGCTTGATGTGGGGCTCGATCCCAGGACCCCGGGATCACGACCTGAACTGAAGGCAGACGCTTAACCAACTGCATCACCCAGGCGCCCCTAATCTTAACCTCTTATCTTAAAATAGTTAACCTAAATTTCCTCACCAAACAAAATGTCATTAGAAATCCTCTCCCTTCCCTGCCTTGGATGTCATATTAAGAAAGACCATAAGAAATTCATAACACAATTAGGAAAATCTGTTTATGAGCAAATATTTTCTTACATATGGTAAAAAGGCTTATATATAAAAAAAGTTTTATATAGCTTTATATACTTAAAGTTATATACTTTATATAATTTATTACATACATATTTCCCAGTAGTAACCTGGGAAATCTTGTCGTAATGGTAGTTGGTCTCCAAGGTCTAATTCGAGATATTCTCTTTCAAACATACTATACATTTTAAGTATTAACTTTATAAAAATCAACCAAAGAAAGGCTTCCTTGACTACCCAAGGCAATCAGATGTTTTCAGGCCACACATGTTAAAATATGTAATTACAGGGGTGCCTGGGTGGCTCAGTTGGTTGGGCGACTGCCTTCGGCTCGGGTCATGATCCCAGAGACCTGGGATCAAGTCCCACGTTGGGCTCCCTGCTCGGCGGGAGGCCTGCTTCTCCCTCTCTCACTCCCCTTGCTTGTGTTCCTTCTCTGGCTGTGTTTCTCTCTGTCAAATAAATAAAATCTTTAAAGAAAACAATACGTATGGGGCACCTGGGTGGCTCAGTTGGTTGGGCGACTGCCTTCGGCTCAGGTCATGATCCCGGAGAACTGGGATCGAGCCCCACATCGGGCTCCCTGCTCGGCAGGAAGCCCGCTTCTCCCTCTCTCACTCCCCCTGCTTGTGTTCCCTCTCTGGCTGTGTTTCTCTCTGTCAAATAAATAAAATCTTTAAAAAAAAAATACGTAATTACAAGTAGCCTCTTTCCCTTTTACAGAAATCCCCTGTAATTACTTCTTTATCACTTATACTCACCCAGCATAGTCAGGGCTATTTAGAAGCCAAATGAAATAATCACTGATTTACCTGTTTCTCAAAAAATGAGTAATTTAAAATACCGTCACATTGATTTCCCACTTTAAATACAAGGAGAAACTTTGCTCTTCATTTGAATGTAATTACGCATGTGCTATGAACACCCATGAACCCGGTGTGAGAAAAGGATGGGCTGTCACTGCTGCGGGACAGGGGACACGTCTCCATCTGGGGCATGTATCGCTAGCTTAAAGATTGTTTGCTGGGACATTTTGCAAAATCTCCGGAAGCATGAGGGGAATTGCCCAGGTGAAGACCTGGAAAGTCGCTACTTCCCCAGCACCACAGAGGGTGTGGAACGTGGTCATTACCACCACACCTCATGGTGGTTTCTATTTGCTCATTTTCAAAGGTGTAAGTCAGTGTGCACGAAGTTACACTACATGAAAAATGTGCATTTGAAGGAAACTATCCACACAGTAACACTGACCATTAAAACACCAAACCCGGCATGATCTCAGAGATCATAATTACTCACCAAAAGAATGTGAAGCCACGCAATTACGTTACTCTATTTTAGGATCAGCCATTCTTCATCTTAAGAACATTCGTGTAAAAAAAAAAAGAACATCCATGTAGTTATTAAACTGTGACACGTGAGGTCTTCCTTGAGCTGTCAAAGGATGCTGACCACTGAGTCCCAGTGCATGTGTGACAAGAGACGTAGCACCTTCTCAGCCCTGATGACACCATCTTGGCTTCCTGCTGAAACAGAAACAAACAAACCCACAAATAAATAAATAAATAAGACTCATTTTCCCTCCAACAGGTGATCATGTTATTCTTTTGCCAATTTGCTACCTGAAATAGCAAAATTAAAAATATGTCTAATGTCTTGTTTAATGAATCCCTAATTTTAAAACCTCAGATTTGGGGTGGTAAGCGCTCACCTACCTAAAGATATCAGCCCCCAGTGTTGCCTTCTGACTCTTTTGCAGCCAGCTGAACGTTGCATTCAGACAGCAGAGCTGGTCTCAGCCTCCCCTGCGAGGTCCCTGTCCCCACGAGGTCCCCGTGGTGCTCAGCGGAGACGTCCACCTCCCATCCTGTCCCTGCAAGAACTTTAGGGATGCAGGGGCCTCCTGCTTTAAGTCAGAGCCCTCCCCACCTGTCTAGTCTCCTCTGGAACTGCAAATCTTTCCGACGTTCTGCACAATGATTGCTAACTCTGATTTTATCCCTGCGCAGTGTAGCGAGTGCAGGCGTCTCTTCGATGGACAACCACGGCCGCGAGGGCGTCAGTGCCATCATGGCAGCTGGTGCTCATTCCAAGGTCAGCCAGTGCTGGGCACCAGGCCAACATTTTTATGTGCCGTCTCTCTGTTATTCTTTCCTGTGACCCTGCAAGATTCTGTTCTTACTGCTGTTGCGTACAGGAGGAAGCTGGAGGCTCAGAGAGGGTGAGCGCCTTGTTTAAGAACACACAGGGGGTAGATTCAGACCCAGACTTTGGGCCCGACTCTGAGCCCACGGCACCCCGTACTTGTGCCCCTCCCTGACGTGCTTGCTCTCCCAACACGGCCTCTGGGGGTACAGGTAGGATAGAGCAGAGTAAGTCTGCACTTGTGGAAACATGAACCTTTTCCATGCTGGGGGCTCTGCCTCATGGCATCTTCTCAATACACTCAGATCATCAGCTCACGGAGAGGGGCAGGAGCAGGGCTGAGGCTCTCCTTCAGATCGCATGTGGTGAGAGGGGCACGGCCTCCCCACGGCCTGCTCCAGTCCTGGAGCAAAGGCGCCCCTTTATCAGGGGGCTAGGTCCCAGGAGGTGAACACGGCTCAGCGTTCTTGGATAATTGAAGGGAAAAGAGCAGGCAGCGAACCGTGTGGAAAGCCCGAAGGTGCTCTGTATGTCACCAGCTTCCCAAAGCTCTGAGCCCGGCAAGTGTCCTAGTGCTTTCCCTGAGCACCCAAGCACGGGAACTCCCGTCTAGAGGAGCAGAGGTCAGCCTGCATGGTGGACGGAGCCCACATCTTTGCTGAGGGTCCTTCCAGCCATGGCTTTGGGGCTGCTAGAGGAGAGAGGCCTTATCCTCAGTCATTCCGCCACATGTGTTCGTCCTATGGGGAGGAGGCCAAGACTATTCACAGGAGCCTGTCCTTATTTTAGGTTCTGGAAACTTCTCAGAATTCCATGGGTGCCACAGGAAACTAAACCCGAGAGTGTCACCTCCGTCCAAAGCACACTGGTCTGAGGATGACACGAAGCTTTGCCCTCAGCAGGGAGAGGGTGTGACGTCCTCGCTGGAAGGGTTGTAGAGGGACACTGAGTGTTGGCCCTTTTGAGAGGACTGCCCCTTGGACGCTGGGTAAGTTCTTCCTCATGGTAACCAGACATGTTTGGCCAGATGGCCCTGAGGACATCTCCCTTGCTCTACAATGCTACAATCTGCACAGTTTCACCCAAAGCCCCCAGATGCCTTCCGTTGACGCTGTCTGACGAGGGGTCCTGTGCTTGAACCTTCCATCCAGCAAGCCCAGCATCGCTCTGGGGTTTGGAAAAGAGCCAGAGAAGCTCGTGAGCTTTGGTCAAATGCACTGGGCCTTCCCGAGTTGTTCCTGACAGATCCCAAGAAGATGAGCCTTGAGCTCATGGAAGAGGAAGTATTTTTACCGTGAGACATAATTTTTGTTCATTTTGCTTTGTGATTTTTTTCGGTGCAAAGTGGTATCTTGGAGCCTTCTGGGACCTCTGAGGAAGCCCCAGCACACCGAGAAAGCACGAGGAATCGCAGAATCCCAAATTAGGGTGGGAAGCCAACGAGTCAGCAAGCACCTCCCGTCAGCGACTGCCCCGGCTCCCCCGACACTTGGTACCCATGGAGCTCCCCCACGTGGGTGTGTGTTTCCTGCTTCCCGGAAACTCACTTTTGGGGACAGGACGCTCTACCTGAGAGGCACCACCTACCTGGGCTGCCTGGGCCTGGGTTCATCATGTCCCTGGGTCAGTCCCCTTCCCTCCCCCCTGGTCACCTGGTCCGCACAGCATGCTGAGCAACTGCCAACCCCGGTATCTCTTCCGACCTCCCTGAACCCACTCCCACTGCCTGAGATCCTGTGCCGGCAGCCTGGTTTCCATGCCGCCACAGGGAAGAGCTTCCACACTCCCCCCTCCCACACCCCCATTCTGGGCGCCAGGGCACGTGGGAGCCCGTCCTGTCCTTCATGAGCCATCAGAGCCTTGGGTTGTACCCCTGAGGACAGGCACTCTTGTTTGCTGTCTCCTGTGTCCCCTTCTCAGGAAACACCTTCCTTGACCATGCTCACCCCTCTCCTAGAACGCCCTCCTCCTCCTCCAGCCAGCTCTTCAGCCGCCATGACTCCACCGTTCCTTGGCATGTGGGCAGGCGGTCCTCAGTTCTTGAAACAGAAGATCCTCATCGTCACAGAAGGACTGTGCCATTAAAACCGGTCTGTGCTACAAGATACTCAGCACAAAGTAATAGAATCAGCGATAAGAACTTGTCAGCCTTATTCTCACCTGTGCCCTCATCAAAGTCGTTACTTTTCTGTTATTACTTCACAGTACCTCCTTGGCTTTGTTTGATAGTTTGTAACTGAAAAAAAGATCACTTCTCTCTATTACCATAATTCAATAATAATAAAAAAAGGAAATCAGGCTCCATATCCACTCTGCAGTTAAGAAAGAACAAACACTGTATGGGTAAATTTAATAAAACCTATTTGTGACCTAATCATCTTGGAGATGTGTTAATTTTAATTTCATATATTTCATGCTATTTAGGGAGAAGGAGTAAAATCAAGCATTATTAACTCCAGTTGGGAATAAAGAGAGTTGAATAGATAAAATTTCATTGCTTATGATTCAATTTTATTTTTATGCTAAAGTCAGCTAGATAGAAAAGAGTATATGCCTGTAGCCTCAGGAATAACGTCCCTACAATCAAATCAGCCTTGGAAGACATAATGGTGATCAGGATTTTTAAAGTAACATTAAAAACCCAAGTGACTAAAGTTGAATTTAGCAGCACTGGAAAAGCTTATAAAAGAAAGCGAGGTCACTAATTGTCAATATTCTCACCTACTCCTATATTCCGCACATCTGCACACGAACTCATCATGGAATTTGACGTCTTAGATCAAAACTGCATGTTTCTTAAAACTGTGTACGCAAGAGACTGCAGGTCAGAAAGAAGCAGGTGACCGCAGCCTTGCCTCGCTTCTCCTTCAACTGACCTCTGAGTCGGTAACCTAGGGGGACCCAGAGCCCGGGCAGAGGGCGAGCTCTAGTTGCTGGTAAATTAGATCAGCCGGATTCGCCGTCAGCGGCAGGCAGCTCTCATTCGATTCCTCCTCTGGGTGCGGTCACTGACATAGTCATCTTCCAGGGTGTGGGCCCTAAATAAACACAATTCGAAGTGGCGACTCTAGTTTCGACGAATAGATACCCAGAGTAGCGGTTCAGAGCAGGTAAAAGGCAGCAAAGGGTCTCCGGAGGGAGAAGGGACGTCGGGGGAGGGGGCTGAGCTGGGCTCCCCAGGCCGACTGCCTGTACGATCGATATTAACCACATCATTCACAAGGAGGCGCCGTGTGCAGAAGAAGGAGTCCCTTTACGTCCTGAAGGTCATGATAAGATGGGCCAGGTGAGGAGAACAAGTGGAGGGTGGTCAGTTCAGCAATGGAGAAAATACCTCTGTTCTGAGGAGGAATTTTCACCAACAATCTTGCAAAAGGACTGACCTTTGCTATAGATTTGCTTGAGAACTACAAAGGAGAGTTTAAACGAGATTTTTAGTGATTTCTGGTATCGTAGACCGCTGGAAAATGACAATTATTCAATTTAGAAGACTTTCTGCCTCGAACAGGCAGAAGGGACCCATGGTTGGATGGACGGGAAGACCAGTGGGTCTCTGCCCCCGCCCCGGTCCAGAAAACACCAGGTCTGAACACCGCTGCCCACATCAACACAGGCAAAGGGTTTCCCAAATTGATCCTGATTTTCAGGGAGCAAGCGACAGAGCTCACCCTCCCTGCCAGAGGCAGGTTCAGTGAGACAGATGTAAGTAATTCCACCATGTAAAATTCACACAGAAACTACAAGTGTCCCATGATCCTCTGAGTTCTCTTTTCCTTTGGTGGTGGTTTGCAGATTTCCTTTGAATGCAATTCTTTTCTTTTCTTTTTTTAAGATTTTACCTATTTATTTAGAGAGCAATTTCGAGAGAGCACAAGCAGGGGGAGAGGGAGGGAAGGGAGAAACTCCTGAAGACTCAGCCCTGAGCATGGGACCAAACTGGGGGCTCGATGACCCTGTGATCATTACCAGAGCCCAAATCAAGGCTCGGAGGCTCAACTGACCGAGCCACCCAGGCGCCCCCATCTTTGAATGCATTTCGAATTCTCTGTGGTATATCTGATCTGCTGAGTCCTGGCCTTGGTACACAGCTGAGAGGCGGGTGAGGGCCAGCGGGAAGCCGTGGCTTCTGGCGCGTGGATGGCACCTGGGAGACAGCACTGGTCAGTGACCCGCAGGCAGGATACCAGCACACGCTGAGATCCCACCCAGAACACACCTAGGTGCCATGAGTTGTTCAACCTGGGAAGAGCAGGAGAATGCGTTTTTGGTCTCAGAAACCCAATGACACTACAGACAAAGGGCTGGTATCCAAGATCTATAAAGAACTACCCAAACTCAACATCCAAAAAGAAGATGAACACATCAAAAAATGGGCAGGAGACATGAAGAGGCACTTCTCCATAGAAGATATACAAATGGCTAACAGACACATGAAAAAATGTTCAGCGTCACTAGCTATCAGGGAAATTCAAATCGAAACCACACTGAGATACCACCTTACACCAGTCAGAATGACCAAAATTAACAAGTCAGGAAACAAGTGTTGGAGAGGCTGCGGAGAAAGGGGAACCCTCTTACACTGTTGGTGGGAATGCAAGTTGGTGCAGCCGCTTTGGAAAACAGTGTGGAGATTTCTTAAAAATCTAAAAATAGAGCTACCCTATGACCCTGCAATTGCACTACTGGGCATTTGCCCCAAAGATACAGATGTAGTGAAAAGAAGGGCCATATGTACCCCAATGTTCATCGCAGCAATGGCCACAATCGCCAAACTGTGGAAAGAGCCAAGGTGCCCATCAACAGATGAATGGATACAGAAGATGTGGTCCATATATACAATGGAGTACTATGCCTCCATCAGAGAGGATGAATATCCAACTTTTGTAGCAACATGGACTGGACTGGAAGAGATTATGCTGACTGAAATAAGCCAAGTAGAGAAAATCAAGTATCACATGGTTTCACTTACTTGCAGTGCATAAGGGGTAATATAGAGGACAGTAGGAGAAGGAAAGGAAATGGAAAGTAGGGTAATTTGGGGAGAGAAACAAAACATGAGAGACTTTGGACACAGAAACAAACTGAGGGACTTGGAGGGAAGGGGGGTGGAGGGATGGGAGAGCCTGGTGGTGGGTACTGGGGGCACCTATTGCATGGAGCACTGGGTGTGGGGCATGGGCAATGAATCCTGGAACACTGGAAAATAAAAAAACTTAAGTAACAATAAAAAAATAATAAAATAATAAAAAAAAGAAGCCCGATGCCTCTAGAGCACTCTATTTTTATTTAAATCAATATTAAGGAGGAAAAACAAAACACCTAAAGGGCCCCTTGTTAAAGAGAGACTGGTGTCCCTTTCCTTAGCCATGACTTTCAGGAGCATCAACTTTGTAAATCTGTTGTGCTTGTGGATCCAGAGGCAGGCACAGGCGTGGGGGGCCTGTGGGTGCAGGTAGGGGCGTGGGGGGCGGTGGGTGCAGGCGCCTGTTGGGGCGCAGGTGCAG